>CM062814.1:849583201-849843201 GCA_031772625.1 Pinus tabuliformis
CCCATCAGATAGTGCGTCCACTTATTCAGAGCTTGCACCATGGCTTGGATCTTCTTATGATAGGAAGGGTGGTTAAGGAATTCCCCATGAAATATTTCAAAATGGTAGCATATATGCCTTCCTACCTATATCAAAGCAACTCCCATAGCATACCTACTCACATTTGTCTCTACTTCAAAGGGCTACTACAAGTTTGGTAATCCCAAAACTAGTTGTTGACTAGTCTTCTTATTTAGGTCCTTGAAAGCCTTTTGCTGACCTTTCCCCACTTGAAACCCTTGCAACTTGTTGTAGTGGCATGGAGCGGTACTGCTACTGTTGAAAAAGAGGCTATAAATTTCCTCATATACTATGTTTCACCAATGGAGCTCCTGGACTTAGAAACATTAGTAGGCACCAACCACCTTCATCTTGGAAGGACCTATCCTCAACTCTCCTCCACCAATCACATACCCAAAATATGCCAAGGATTGTTGTGCAAACTCACACTTCTTGATATTTGTTATCAATTGGTGCTTCTTCATTGTTTCCAACACCTACATGAAATGTGAAATATGCTCCTCCCTGCTAGTACTATGTACCAATATATCATCTAAATAAACAATAACAAATAAATCTATAAAAGGGTGTGGTACATCATTTATCAATCTCATAAATGTAGCTAATGCATTACATAGGCCATATTGCATAACTAACCACTCATACAAACCTTACCTGGTTTTGAAGGCAGACTTCCATGTATCTTCTTATTTAACTTGAACCTAGTGATATCTAGACTCCAAGTCTAGCTTGTTGAAGTACTTTTATTGATGTAACTGATCTATCAAATCATCTACCTTGGGTAGGGGGTATCTATTCTCTAGCATGATTTTATTCAATGCCTATAATGTATAGACATCTGCCAAGTCCCATCATTCTTTGGCACAATGATGTTGGCCCACATGGAGATGTACTTGGTCGAATGACACCCCATTCTAGAAATTGTTGCAACAACTATTTCTTCACCTCATTTGCTTCTATAACAGATTTGTTGTACAACCCAATATTTGGCAATGGGGAGTCCAATAATAGTTGGAACTCGTGCTCCACTTCTCTCTTATCTTCTAGCAATTTAGGATCTTGAAACACATCCTTGTAAGCCTTCTAAAAACACTCCAATTGTTTTTTTTATTTCTTGGTACACCCCTCCAGGTATTCCTTGCCTCATATTGACTTGTCTTCAAACTGAATTTCTCTTAAAAGTAATAAAACATAATTGTTGTTGGAATGTATTAATTTATTTTCTTGGTTAGCATTTACCAATGAAATTTTTGACTTTCCATTGTGTGTGTTGATGATAAATGATTTTCCATCCTTGATGATATGGTCTTGATTCACTCTCCTCATGAATATTATATCTTGCATGCACATGTATGGACTCGCAAACACGATTCCATATACATCAAGGAAAATCACATCTAGATCCACGTTATCAATAAATCAATGCTGATAGAAAATCTAATTTTACATTATTTTGTTAACTTCATATTTTCATTCTTATTCACCCATCCTAGTCGATATGTGTTTTGATGGTCATGAAATTCCATCCCCAACTTCTTGACCATCTCTGCGGCAATGAGATTTTGGTATGACCCTGAGTCAAACAAAGCATTAATCTTCGTCTTCTTGACCTATACCTTTATATGGAAGAGTTTGGTAATTTATTTCTTTTCTTTTTCTTGAAGGCTACTCATATTCATTTTATTCTTCATTGAAGTATAGACGATATTCTCATCCATGTCCAATTTTGTTTCAACTTGGTTTCTCAAATCCATGACCTTGAGATTCTTCTTCTTCTTATCTTTCTTCTTGTTACAAGTAGTGTTTCATCTTTATAGCGTCAATATCACGATGGTATGTCTTTTTGTTGAATTTTGTTTCCATTTTAAATAGGGACTCTGATTGTGTCATGAAACTCAAACTGGGTTGATCTTTCTCTAGTTCTTTCTTTGATTAGTTCTCTGTTTTTCCCCGATCTTCTAATCCCTCTTCTAATTTTTCCTATGTACTTGAAAACCCATCTTCTCCAAATATCTGCAACTTTCTATTCAAGGCCACCATGAGGAGGTTTACATTGCGGTTGATATATGTGACCTATTCTTCCGACCGTGTAAACATCACCTTTGTAGGATCACGAGGTTTGTTTACAGATTCATCGACCATGATTAGAGTTTCACGATTTTTTGCCCCACTGATATAGATCCCTACAATATACAAAAAATACCCAAAGAAAATTGATCTGAAACCAAATGATCCATAAACTACTATGGATATTCCACAGGACAGTTTGTCACAACAAATCTTATAATAATATATTAACATTATGAATTTACACTATTATAAATTTATTACAGTTCTAGATCTATAAATTTAATTATAATTAGTGCATGCATGTGAATGGAAATTATGCCGAAAAGTAGAGCGATATAAAAAATCTCATAGACACACATAAGACAAAATATATGCTCCGGGAAACCCTTTCAGGAGAATACCCAACTAGAAGGTGAGGTCGCTTCACTCTCTTTCTCTCTCTGGAAATATGGCTACATATACAAAGAAGTAATGCCTGTGGTCTATGGCTACTACATGCATAGATCCTCTTGGTGTGCTCTACCTCCTATATCTCATGGTTATCTTTGCTCAACTATCGATCAAAATTCTCTCGAAAGAATGGAATCACTCTTCGTCCTAGTGGCCTGGCTATAACACAATGCGATAGCTTACTAGTGGTTAAGTTTGACTACATCAGCTCTTGACTAGAGTTACAATCTAAACTATTCTACATTCTTTGACTTAAAAAACATGTGGTTAGCCCCTTTTCCATGAATAATGTGGGTTCACACGGCATCCTCCGAAATTATAGGTGTGAAAACATGAAGGTCAACTTCTGAGTGGCATAAGTCTTGCATACACACTTCGATTGACCCACTCCTTCCACTGTTGGAAACATACATGTGTGTAGAATAGTATGAAAAGGTGTGGCTCTAAATAAACAAAGTTTGACTACAAAACAAATTTCGTTTTATTCCTCAAAATGCTCCTAGAAGTTTTGAAACTTCGTTTTTCCAAACAGGGTCCTGCTGATAAAAACTGTCCCATTAGTTTATTCCTCCACTTTTTCCACTTTGAATGCATTGAGATGGTTGAAAAATAATGTAATGATCCAATCTGAGTCACATACTTGGAAATTTTGTTACTTCTATTTTTGGATGACATTCTACTATACTCAAAGAATGGAAAGGAAAATGAGGACCACCTAAGGGTTGTTCTACAAATTCTATGAGAGAATAAATTATATGCCCAACTCAACAAGCATGAGTTCTTTCAAACTTAGGTTCACTATTTGGGTCATGTAATCTAAAAATAAGCGGTCATGGATTGAGAAAAGGTTACGGAAATAATGGATTGTCCCACACCCCAAAATGTAACAGAAGTCATATCATTTATGCGGTTCACTAGTTACTATGGAATATTCATTTGAAATTTATCAGATAATCGGCATCCCATCATTGCATTTCAATGAAAGGGATTAGAGTTTCAATGGAATCCTGAATGTGTAGCTAGTTTTGAACAGCTGAAGAAGTTTCTCACTTGTGCACCTATTTTAAGAATACCTGGCCCATAAAAGCATTTTGTTGTTTCGAACGATGCCTGTAAGGAAGGACTTGGTGAAGTCCTAATGTAGGAAGGCAATGTAATCTACTATGAATTAAGGAAGTTGAATGATCATGAAAAGAATTATGTCACTGACAACTTGGAGTTGGCAGCAACTTTGTACACACTAAAAATGTGGAGGCATTACCTATTGGGAAGGAAATTTGTGACAGTGATTGTTCACAGTGGTTTACAATACTTATTTGACCAACTCGAGCTTAATGTTAGAGAAGCTAGGTGGATGGATTTTATCATTGAATTTGATTTTGAAATTAAGCTTTAGAGAAAAAGAGAATAGGGTGGCAGTTGCACTCAGTAGAAGTTTGCAAGAGGTTCACCTAGCAACCATAAGCACTTTCTCCTCTAACATCCAGGGGAGGATTAAAGAAGGGATGATAAATGATGAACATTACCAACATGTGAAGAAGTGTTGGAAAGAACAACCAGATGGGTTAGTAAGTAGAATTTACCAACTCAATGATGATGGAATGCTAATATTCAAGAATAGGAAATATGTGCCAAATACCAAGGATTTAAGGAAACTTATCATGGATGAATTCCATAAGAGACCTTACTTTGGTCACCCTGGATATCAGAAGAGGATGGCAATCATAAAGAGGAATCATTTTTGGCTTGGAATGAATAAATATATTGTTGAATACCTTGAAAAGTGTTCGGAATGTCAACAAGTTGAGGTAGAGTGTAGGAACCCAACAAGAATACTACGACCAATCCCAATTCTAGAATGGAAATGGGAGTTCATATCCATGGATTTCATCACAGGTCTACCCAAAAAAACTAGGCAACATGATTCCATAATGGTGGTAGTGGATATGTTCAGCAAGGTGGATGACTTTATTGTTGTTAAAATTACTCAGAGCAATTTATATAGCTCATTGTTGGGAATGGGTCCCCTGGGGGTCAATTTTGGGGTTAAGCACCCAAGTTTTGGGGTAGAAGGCCCGAATTTTGTGTAAAGAAATGTAAAGTCTCCACATTTTGTGTTCACAGAGCGCGAGGATGTATAAAGTTAAAATGGTGTTCCGCCCTTAGTCTAAATAAGTTGTGTCGGTTCTGGGGATCTACCCATGATCTGTGGATCATGGGATTGTATAAAAAGGGAAGTCTTAGAAGATCTAAGGAAAAAACACAGTAAGTAAGTTAGAAGTCACAAATCATTGGTAAGTTTGGGTGCGCTAAGAGTGAGAGTCTTAGAGTAGGAAGAGGCTCTGCAGCTAAGTGCACAGAGGCCTAGGGTGGAAGTATATAGCTGACTACGTAGACCCCTGCAACTATTTGCACAAGGTGGATAGAGTCTATAGTGGTAACTTGAATCATAAATAAAGAGAAGTATTCTTGAATCACTACTTTTTTTGTCTCTGATTATTTCATCTGATTATGATATGCTAAGTTCTAGGTTTACATTATAATGCTAAATTGATGCACGAATGTATCTATTTCTAACTATTATTTGAACGTAAGTAATAAGATATGTTTATGCTAGGGTAATATTAATTGCATGGTAAAGTTGGATAACCACTAAGATAATTAGGGAAATGAGATAGTAACATAGTTATAGACGCGGGTAAGTGCCCAAATCATTATTTATGGTTGTGCGAAGGATAGTCAGATACCTCACAGAGGTTTTGAAAGTCGAAAGAGGAAATACATATATAAGCCCTAAAGGCTTATCGATCTGTGCGAAGGCAAGGGTTAACATAGAAAACCGAAATCATAATCATCTCAGGGTGCGGAAACTTGGTTCCTACATCAGGATTTCACCCATAGCAGGTTGATTAGTCCATCCATATCCATGCCCCTCAGCCACCACTGCGGCTCCAACGCGGTTACTCCAGTGGTTTTGTGGAACACGTGGTGCATGAGTTGATCCGTTGCTAGGTGAGGAAACTGCTCTGTGTCTGTTAAATCCTAGTCTTCTAATTTCAAAAGGGGGACACGCCCCAAGCATGATCCTTCAAAGACAATTTGGTTCAACAAGAGGGGTGTATGCAGGGTGACCTTACTCTCATCAATGTCTTTGGGCTCCTTGGTCTTTCCCTTGAATGGAGGAATGTACTCAGGGAACTTAGTGATGGGATCAGACCACATAATTTTGACATCCTCTGTTTCCACCCCAACATCCTCATCATCAATTTGGGATATCCTCAAACTCCTCTTCTTCCAGCTCTAAGTTAACCGTCTTTCCCTTTTCCTATGCAGTGGGCTTAACCTTATGTGGGTATTTCCTGGGAGATGTGTATATTGGCTGCGGTGGCACAATCTACTTACCCTTCTTGATCTTGGGACCCTCCGTGGTCAGGGTAGGCCTTGGCCTAGGCATCCATGGAGACTTTGGTACTTCAACTAGTATTTTTACAGGTGCAACCTCCAGGGCAACTCCTTTTGTTGCCATAGCCACCTCTGGAACAACTCCCTTGGATGTCACTACTTCTACACCCATTGCTTCAGTGGGAATCAACGTAATGTTACGTAATAACTACTAATTCGCCTTTGGTAATGTATTAAACACAAAACGTGCTTGCAAAAGTTCGAAGGTTTCACGTTTCATGTGGGCTTGAGAGGTCAAGAACTCAATTCTCAAAATTCCAAGTGTTTTTCGCTGGGTAGCCACTGTAATTTATAGCCACTTTCAAATTCAAATCTAACCATTCCCTCCAAAATTGGTTCATTAATGCTAGATTGGATGCAGATTTTTGGAGATATGGTCCATAAAGTCTGACTTAAATGTCCCCCCTCGCTCCATTTGGCCATTTTTTCATCGTAAAATCATGAACAGTGACTTTAACCATCACTTTCTAGCTTCTTTGCACAATTTCTTCATTGGTAGTGCAGCCCCCTACGCTCTTCCATGGGCATCGTGACATATCTTTGTTCCACGCAGTTCCCTGATTGTGCAGCTCTCCGACTCGGGAAATGTAGTTTATAGTCCTAGGCTTCCTTTCAGCTGCCTAGTGCACTAAGACTGTGCTTCCCTCATATAGTCACCTAGTTGGATCACTGGTGTGTGGCTTCAATCGGTTGCCATTCACCTTCCCTGGGAAGGCTTCTCCATTCAATTTGACCAATTGAACTGCTCCACCATCGGTAGACTCCTTGATGACATATGACTCTAGTCAGTGCATCCAAAAATTTCCCTGGAAATTTATCAAATTTATTGTCATATAGGAAGACCAGATCATTTACCTTGAAGGTGCATAGTTTGATGCGCTGATCGCGCCATGCCTTTTCGCGCTCCTTTTGAACTTATTGATGAAATCTACCTAGAAATCAGTCCTCCTCAAGCACTTCTAGCTGCGGGAGCCTCTCTTCCAGAGCTCTGCAATCCACCATTCCTGTGAGTGCCACTATGCATAGACTAGGTACAATGTATTCGATTGGCATTATAGCTTCTACTCCATACACAAGTCTGAAAGGCGTTTTCCCAGTTGACTTCTTGCAAATCGTTCTGTAGGCCTATAGCACCGCTGGTACGCGTAAATCCCAATAATTTCTCCAAGAATTGCAAACCTTCATCAGTACATTCTCCAGTACCTTATTGAATGCTTCCACCATCCCATTGGCCTGTAGGTGATAAGGCATACTCTTCTAATGATACACCTGAAATTATTCTGTCAACTCACTGATCTTTTTGTTAAGAAAGTGTGTAACATGATCGCTCATCAAGATATTTGGACAGCCAAATCTTGTTAGTACGTATTCAAAAATAAAATTTTCTATTGTTGTTCCTGTATAGTCATTCACAGGCTGCACCTCCACCCACCTAGTCAAGTACTTAGTCGCGGTGATGATGTACCACACACTTGTCTTCTTTCCTGGAGGTTGAGTTAGACCCACAAAGTCAATTTCCCATTTCTCGAATGGTTGTAACGTCACCTGCGAATTAAAGGCAATTCATCCCTTCGCGATGGCCTGCCCGTCCTTTGACATGCATCACATGCCCTACAATATGCTTTCGCATCCTTATGTAGGGTTGACCACCATAACCCAGCACGTAGAACCTTCTACGCTGTTGATTTTCCTACATAATTTCCTCCTGTAGCTCCTCCATGAGCCTCCATGACAATGCTGCTTCATTCAAAGTCAGGTACACGACATCACAATATTTTGTTCGACCCCATTTTGTACAAGTGCCCTACAATGACAGAGAAGTTTATCACGCCCACTACTAACACCTTCTTCTGTTGGCTTGTATACCCTTCTGGAGGAGTTCCCATCGTTAGGAAATGTATGATATCCTCAAAGTGACTGTTTGCAATGTGCACTGCAAAGAGTTGTGCATCAGGTAGCCCCTCCTCCAAATTAGTAGGTTCCTCTCTTGTTTCAATGCGCGACAGATGATCAGGTCCCACATTCAGTCGTCTTGGCTTCACAATAACTTCAAAGTCATACTACTGGAACAACAACAACCATCTGTATATCTTCCCCCACAACACAGGCTTATTTACTAGGTATTTCAATGCAAAAATGATCCGTATACATCTTAAAATGTTCGCCTAGCAAATAGTGCTTGAACTTTTGGAGCATGTACACCATGGCTCGTCCTTTGCGCTTTGTAGTTGAATAGTTTTTCTCAGCCTTGGATAACTTCCTGCTTGTGAATGTTATGGGATGGTCCAATTCCCCCTCACCAACATCTGTCAGTGCGGCCCCCAGCGCAATACATGAGGCATCCATGTGCACATGAAATTCCTTCTTCCAGTCCGAGAAGACTAGGATTGGCGTAGTGACCATTTTCTCTTTCAACATGTCTAAGGTCTTCTTGCATTCATCACTCCAACAGAATGTAGCATCCTTTTTCAATAATTTCCCCATGGGTGCGGTGATCTAAGCATAGCTCTTGATGAACTTCATATAGTATCTGGTATTCCCTAGAGTTGCATGCAGTTGTTTCACATTCCTTGGTGCCTCCAAGTTGATTATGACTGCGATATTTGTGGGATCTACCATCAATCCTTGTCTACATATCACATGACCTAGCAGGATCCAGAAAGGGACAAAAAATAGACACTTCTTTACATTGAGCACGATCTGGTATCTCCAACATGTATCTAACATGAAGCGCAGACTTGCCACATGATGCTTTACCAATCCAAACATTGTCCAATCGTCAAAGTGTACCTCCAGAAACTTATGAATGAAGTCTTTGAATGTCGCAATGACTACACGTAAAAATATTGTTGGTGCATTCTTCAGCCCAAAAGGCCTTAAGGTGTTCTAAAAACATCCCCATTAAGTCACGAAGGTGATCTTGCTTCTATCCTCAGGCACAATTTTTATCTGATGGTACCTAGAGAACCCATTAGTGAAAGAGTATGCTTCTTGGCCACCCACATTATCCAAGACCTCGTAATTGAATGGGGTTGGGAAAGGATCATGCACGCAAACATCATTCAGCTTCTTGAGATTCATGCATATCCTTATTTCTTCTTTTTGTTTCTTTTCCTGAACCACTATCAAGCATACCCAATCAGTTTTTTCCACTGGTTCAATAACTCCTGCTGCGAGCGTCTTATCTAACTCAGTGCGAACCCTCTCCTTATACTTAGGATTAAGGTCGTAAGGTATTTGTTTTACAGGTTTCAGGGTGATCTTCGTGACATCCAGGTCTCTCATTATCCCCTTTAAATCAGAAAAATTCATGGGGAACAAATCCTGATATTCATGGAGGAGCTCAGTGAGCTTGTCTACTATCGCATCATCCCAATAGTCCCCAATCTTTGCAAATTTTAGTTCGGCCTTTGTGCCAATGTTGACCCACCTAGTTTTTAGCGGCGCGGTTATGTCTGGATCCTCTATACATGGACCTTCAACCTTGTGGTGACCTTCAGTTTTGTGAATATTAATCTTTCTGGGATCCTCGTCTTCTTCTTCAATGATCACATTATAGCATTCCAACATGTGACTCAACTGGGTACTCCAATTAGGTTGGACCAGGTCCAAAGGATCTTGCGGTATCCTAAAGATCACTGCTTTAACCTCCTGTAGCGCCACATCAATATAGTCAAATCCATCCTCAAAGCTGAACGTCATTATAAATCCCTGGCGCAAGATGTCCCATTCTTTAGTGCCATGGCAGAGCTTTGTTTCCATGTACCAATTCATTGGTATGACGTCCAAGGTATGAAAAATAAATGCACCCATTCAGGCTGGGGCTCTGCTCCATAAGCCTCAGTCCATTTGGCCAGGTGATCATATGGATCATCCCTTCCATCATATTTATATGTCATCTGCAAATTTGTCTGACCGAAATGTATTTTCATCATTCTCCTATAGTCGCGCCAATCACCGAAATTATCCTTGTGCGTACCCCACCATCTTGCGAGCGTATTGCATAGTACCCAGTCCAAGGCCTGGAAGCAATGTTTCTCTGGTGCTTCTCTCTCAAATGCATAAAAAAAATGATCAACATCAGTTAGCCCATCATAGTGAGGCAGATCCCTAACTTTGGATGATACGCAATGTAATGGCTTGGTCATCATATTACAATGCAGTGTAGATACTTCATGTAGCCAGTTCTACCAGTGCTCTAATTCTTTGTCTGACTCTAATGTGCATGAGCTTTCACAGTTCCATGCAATACATCTATCCGCTATCAGATTTACCCAATCCCGGTCTTGCACCATTATCTTGTAAATTTGGTCCAAATTGTCATCACTTTCATAATCTCTGATGGGTTTCGTATAGCGCGGTCCTTCTGCAGGATCCAGTGACACCACCACATGGAGCGACTTCTTTTCAAATATCATCTTTCACTTCTTCAGGTTGATTACCCCATTCATGTCAGTGGCCCAATTGATTCCAAGGAGCACAGGTTAGGGATTGCTATCATCCACAATCTCAATTACTTCAAAATCCGCCGGTGCTCTCGTGCCCTTGATATCAATTGTTACACCTTACAGCCTCCCCATTGGGATAATATTCTGTTGATTTTCCATTCTTAACTAGATTAGAGACCACTGGAGTGCAGGTCTCCCCATTCTTTCCCAAGTCTGTTTTGGCAAAACATTTGCGTCGGACCTTAGATCTAGGATAACTTGGTCCATTTCATATTCCCCTATCTGCGCAGTGAGTCTCATTTCATGCCCAGTCCTTACCTTGTGCTTTCCAAGATTCATGACCATGCGCAGTTCACCAGTAGCACCATCCTTACCAGCACACCGATTGATCAGTTCCTGCAGACCCTTCACAAGCTTACTATCGCGGAGCAGTTTCATGTACGTCTCCAAGAATGTGGTAATCGGGGATGGGTCCATTTCTTCAGCTGGGTTCTGCTGAATTCCTGAGGTAGAGGCCTCAATAAAGATTTTATTTGCTTCCATAAATTTTTCTTTTTCATGCTCCAGATCAAACTCGGTCTCTTTTTCTGGTGCTTTGTGGACCCATTTGCCTTCTGCAAGTTGCTTTCCTTTATCCTCCCCGGTCGTGGTTCAACTTTGCAGCATAATTTTTACCTTAGGGTATTCCTCGTGAGGTTCAGCCTTCATCATCTGGAGGTTCTACATCGGCTATGGAGGTTGCGCCCCCTTTTCGCGAATATTAGCCAACAATATTGGGCAATCCTGAGTCTCATGGTCAAACTGAGTACAGTAGCGGCATGACAATCACGTCGAATTCGGAAAGTCCCTTGCATAGTGCCATGGGCCTCCACAATTGTAACAAATCAGCTATCCTTGGCCTCTATTAGGCCCTCCTTCACCTCGGCCTTGGTCGCGCCCATGATACTCACATCGTGTTGCCTGAATGCCTTGTTTTGGAGGCCTCATTTCTGCCTGCACCCTGTATGTAGGTGTCCTATCCATCATCAATTCATAACTTCGGCAATTGCGCTCGTCATGACCTACTGATTGACAAAAGTTGCAGAATAGCTGTTGTGGTGTCTGTACGAATTTCTGCAGCAAATGGAAATTGTCGATTGCATGTTTCCCAACCACCTGGCATATAGCACACCATAGCATGAGCCCTGCACATGGCCCTGCCGCAACCTCCGGTTGTAGAGGCATTGGTCCCCCTGCTGCAATATAGTTCACAAAGACCGGACAATGATCGTTGTCATGCCCCTCACCTTTCAATTTTAGGCACCAAAATTCTTCGTGTGCCTATGGCCGAGCGGTTTTGTCCTTCTTTAGGCTTTGTATTTCCACGCAAAGGTTCTGCAACTATTCATGAATCTGCTGAACCCCCAAATTAGCATCCTACATCGGTGTCTCATGAAGCCTCATTGCGATTTCCAGAGCTTCTATTTGGGTTCCAATCTTCTGTTGTGATACCGCAACCCTTAGGTGGGGCAGGAGCGAGGCTACGAACCATTCGTGGTGCTGCCCGTCAGTTAGGTTCATGTCGGCCTCACGAATCATACAATTCAACCTTTGGTCCAAATCCCAGGGCGTCTCTCTAGGATTTATCATGATCTCCTTGAATCCCACAATCGACTGTGCTTGAGACTTAGGTCTACTGAATTCTCTATTCAGCGCAACCTAGATATCTGCCAACATGGATATTTGGTTATCAGTAATGTAATTAATGTACCACATTAGTGCATGGTCCTGCAAAGAACTAAGTAGCGTAGATTTCTTCATTTGGTCATTTATGATACCCTGGGCTTCCCATACAACCTTCGCGATGAACCAAAACTGGTCTGGATCTTCATTCACTACACCCTTGAATACAAGTAGTTTTACAGAGTTAGCCATAGTGAATAGTGGTGGAGGTTGCAGAGGTGTGGGTGATGGGGTGAGTGAAGGAGTCGAGGATGGAGGTGATGTAGATGGATGGGATGAGGGTGGAGGCAGTGTAGGTATTCACAAGCACCCTTGTCTTATCAACTTCCTGGCTCTCAGGGGAGAAGTCTACGGTGCTCCTTCATCATCACTCAAAGGAGGCCCAATCAATGGGCTGTACTCAGGACCTTTCATTCCTCCATCCATGAAAGACTTTCCGCTTCGCATAGCTCCGAACATCAAGGTAACCTTATAACCTCTTGTTCACACAAGAGTGTCTTAATCCAAGTATTTAGTGACTTTAAATACTTACCTCGCGGTCCTTTAAAGAAGCGATGCTCTACTTTAGTATAACTGATAGAGGTATCGACTCCGAACTCTGTCACAAATCCTCCAATGATGTAGTCGAGCTAGTGGTTGAGAATGCACATGATCTTATCTTCAGATGTTTCCAATCTCCTTTCTAACTCTGTTGTCCAAACAGTTAGAGTGTCAAGCCTCCACCTTCCTTAGCTACCTGCCAACTTCGCGATCCACTCGTATAACTCAACTCGAAAGGAACATAAAATATTTCATGTATTTTTGTGTTCAGGTATTTGTCCAATCACTGTTCTTTTGTTAATCATGGATTCTTGTTTTCTTGCGCCATGAATTCATGGATCTTTCTATCCAACTAGTTTTCAATCTCTGTCTTAGTTGGATTCCAATGATACCACATCACACATTTCATTATGCAGATCTTGGTCCTAGTGACGGAACCATTCGTTGGCTTGATGGGCCCTAACCCAAGTTCAGCGTTAGGCAACCAAGCAAATCCCTACACTACTAGCCCTTTTAGCATCAGTTCGTGGAGCGAAGACCGAAGTCTCACCTAAAGTAGTATGGGGGGATGCAGGAACCAAGTTTCTGCACCCTGAGATGGTTGTGATGTCAGTTTTCTACATTAATCCCTACCTTCACGTAGTTCGATAAGCCTTTAGGGCTTATTGATTTATTTCCTCTTCTATCTTTTAGAACCTCTGCGAAGGTATCCGACTGTCCTTCACACAACCCTAAACAATGGTTTAGGCACCTACGTGCCCCTGTAATTATGTTACTGTCTCGTTTCCCTAATTATCTTAGTGGTTAGCCAACATTACCATGCAATTAATATTACCCTCATGTAAACATATCATATTACTTGCATTCAAATAACAGTTAGAAACAAATACACTCACGCATCAGTTTATCTTTATAATGTAAACCCAAAACTTAACATATCATAATCGGATGCAATAATGAGAGACAGAAAACACAATGATTCTAGAATACTTCTCTTTATTTATGATTCAAGTTCCTAGTGCAGAATCTATCCACCCTATGCACACAGCTGTAGGGGTCCACGCACTTAGCTGCGGACTTCCACCCTAGGCCTCTGTGCACTCAGTTGAAAAGCCTCTTCCTGCGCTAAGACTGTTGCTCTTAGCTCACCCAAAATTACCAATGAATCATGACTTCTAACTTACTTACTATCTTTTTTCCATAGATCTTCTAAGACTTCCGTTTTTGTACAATCCCATGGTCTACAGACTATGGGTAGATCTCGAAAACGACACAACTTATCTAGACTGAGAGTGGAAAGCCCTTTCAGCTTTAGACATCTTGGCGCTCCGTAACCACAAAATATAGAGGCTTTACATTTCTTTACACAAAATATGGGCCTTCTGCCCCAAAACATGGGTGTTTAAGCCCAAAATTGACCCCCAGGGGACCCATTCCTAACACTCATATTTTTATCAAAGATATATTTAGATTGCATGGGATACAAAAAAAGATAATATCAGATAGGGATTCTAAGGTCACTTCCAACTTTTGGAAATCCTTTTTTGCTAGTTTTGAAACCTAGTTAGCCTTAAAAAATGCATAGCACCCTCTGACTAATGATCGAATAGAAAGACTAAATAGAACCTTAGAAGATATGATGAGGATATATCTAATGAATTAGCCGAGAAATTGGGAAGACTACCTCCCTTTAGTAGAATTTTCATCTAACAATGGTTATCAAGAGTCATTGGGAATGAGTCCCTTTAAGGCACTTTATGGCAGGAAAATGTAACACCCCTATTAGTCTCGATGATCTAACAGGTAGATAACTGTTTAGTCAGATTTGCTGAGAGAATTAGAACATGAAATAATAAATATCGAGAAAAAGTTAAAAATAGCCCAAGATAGGCAAAAATGATATGCATAACAACAAATAACTCCTAAAGAGTTTCAAGTAGAACATCTTTATATCTGTATTAAGCCAAAGAAAATCTCATTATAAATGGCCTCATGTGCCAAGTTAGAACCCATATATAAGATACCATTTTAGATCATGGAAAGAGTGGTGCAAATGGCCTATAGATTAACCTTTCCACCCATAATGAAAGCTCCCAATTTTTTTCATATTTCCTTGCCTAATAAATAAGTTCATGATGAAAATAATGTTGTTTCTTGGTATGTGTTACAGGTGGAACCAAAGTGATGGTTCCAACCAAAATCATTGTTCATCCTAGTTTAGAGATAAATCACCCTCTTGAATAGAACATTAGAGAAAGTCAAGGTGCAATGGAAGTTCCTTAAACATTATGAAGCCACCTGGGAGAAGTTGAAACAAATAAGTGCACAATACCCATATTTTGTTTGTTGAATAAATAAAATTTAATAGTTGTGTATAAAGCTTATTTTTTGTTTGTTTTCCTACTAATAAGAACACCATGGATAATTCTCCCTTTAAGGGGGTGGGGTTTGTAACACCCTTGGTAGTCTTCTCTTGATTTTGATAATGCAATTATGCAATTCTCTCAAACGTGGGACCATATATCAATGATGTAAGAGGGAAGAGGAAACATAAGCCAAGTGGGATAAATTGGCATCTTAAATAATTTTATGGTGCAAATTATGAGAAAAAGTAGAGGAAGAATCTGTCAGCACTTCATAATTCCTCCTGGCCGAGGAGACGCACCCAAATGTAACTAAAAACAACTTTAAAACTTGAATCTATCCCTTTCAGCTTCAGATAGGGCTCTCCCTATATGAATCTTCAGTCACTTAGATGACTGGTTGTCTTAGTTTTTAGGCTAGGTATTGAGAGGGCTCTCTTTAAATGAACCTTCAGTCATTTAGGTGACTGCTTATCTTAGTTTTTATGCTAGGTGGTGATATCATAGAGGAATAGGTCTTAACAGTTTGATGGTAGGGAAGAGGGAAAATCCATTGGGCATGGAGTCATATTGAGCTAATTATTTTCAGTGATATGATGGGAAAATGAGGAATCCTTAGATAGGGGAAAGGTAGGTAATACTTACGGTGTCTTTGTCAAATTTCAATGTAGAGAGGTGAGCATAGGAATAATGGAATTGATAACATCTAAAGCATCTAGTTGAGGATGAATTTTAGATATCACAATGGAGGAAAAATAATAAAATGGTAAGTTACCTATAACAAAGCACTTAAAAGTGAATTTTGAAATAAATTATTTTAAACTAAACATTGAAGACATGAGATTTAAGCATGGAAATAGTGTAATATAATTAAACAAAAACAAGAGAAAAACACCACCATAAAAAACTAACAAATGAATCCCTGAACAAGTAGACTTGGGGCTTCATCATTCACTGAAAATTTTTAATGAAAATGTACAACATTAAATGTCTTCTCTATCAAACCTTGACCAACCCATTCTCATAGAAATTTACATCATATTAAGTAAACACTCCTTCCTAATCTGAGGTTGATTTCAACCATTTCCCCAAAAATAGAGTCAGTTACATTAAGCTTCAAAACTGCCTGGTAGGAAATAGGGACTAGTTTTCTCGGAAATAGGGGTCAAATATTAAATTGTATCTCTTGAACCATGATATTGTTTACAAAACTGATGGAGTTTTTTGTAGAATATATTGTTCTTGAGATAAATATATTTTACTTTTTGAAAATTCTTCTCCAGCTCCTTTGAATGTGCACTTGAATATCATGATTAAAATAGGAAATAAACAAATCTAAAAACTAGGTTGTAAATATTCATTTGAATATTCCAATATATGACATTTGTGAAGAAAATGAAGGCATTTTTTTTTATTTCGCTCATGTTTCAAAAAAATATCTTTAGTTTTTTCAAAGTCCATTTCCAGTTGTTGAGAATATAATATTGAAGTTAACTTTTAAAACTGTAAAAAAATGCAACAACATAATAGAAACATAGCAGAAACACAACAAATTCGTCACCCTCTTACTTATGATCATCTTTTGGACTTATGAATGTGTCATACAGGTGGAATACAACTCCATAAACATAAAATATCTATTATAAAACATCTATCCAAATCGCAAACCTCCCTTCTTGAAAATCATCACCTACAACAAAAGCACAACAACTGAGAGCAATAAATATGACTTGCATGAGTTTTACCAAATGTTGAAGTCTCTGACCAAGTAAAATAGTTGGTGGATGATGTTTACAATCAAAAATACCTTCTTGGACCTCCCTACATATGAAAATAAGTGAAAAATCATTGATCTTCTTCATATCTTATATTTTTTTATTATAGCGCAACAAGAAAACACAACAATAAGGAAATTGATTATCGGAGGACTAGTTGGGCATTCCATTGGACTGTTTAAGACGAATTTTAAGGTAAATAATGTAAATTATTCAAGAAAAATAATTAGAACATGGAGGTGATCATGGCAACAGTAAAACGTCGATTTTTAGAAGGGTAACAACTCCCCTACAACCAAAACACAAGGAGCTTTCCATTGATATCCAGGTCACCTCAAGAAGGTGAAGAATGAACTCAATGCATTTTTGAAAGCTGAAACATGTCTCTATAATAATACACGTGGTCCAAAACTTCCTTCAAATGTAATGATTACTCTTCAAGTTAAAATGTTCAAGTGCAGTTCAAAGGAGAAGCACAACAACAACTTCTGGTGACAAGGATATGATGTGTTATCTTATTTGACCTTGCAACTAACTGAAAATAGACTACTAAATTGAATCAATAATGAAAAACCAAAACCAACTATTATATTTATTCATAAATTGGATGACACATTAACCCTAGAATTACTAAACCTAGACATTTTGAAACATTGACAACTTGATCTGTGTTTACCACTCAAACTTTAACATATCATACTGAGTTGATATATATGAGACCATAGTAGCACTTTACAAATTGATAAAAAAAAAAATACTTAGGTTGACTTTGATTACTATAACATAGGACACTAACATTGGCTCCAATGGGGATGGCAGCCTCCTTTTGAGGTGCCAAAGAACAACAAATCGAGTGCCAAGAAATTGGGTCATTCCCATTCCAGACATGCACCTTGTGACCTAATCTTCAATTGAATCTAAATGCAAACTGAAACTGAACCTGAAATTATTTCCCACAACTGAAGCTGGGAGTGAAAACCAAACTATAACTGTTGCAAACACATTGCTGAAATCAAAATTGAAAACCATTGAAAAATTCTCATTCCCATGAAGTTATTTGCACACCTTCCCACCCTAATATTTCCATGAGTTTCTTGATGAGGTGAAATAAAAAATCCAATGCAACTGATAGAGTAGATTCCTACTTGATTGAGGCTCACAGTTAGCTTCTCCATATAGAAATATAAATTTAAAATCTGACCACTCAACATACTGCTAAAACTGATATATATTATCTATGTATGCTACAAAATATACCTTCACTGATGACTGTAATAGACTAGCCAAGAGATCTTAAAAAAATGAAAAATTACCTCTAGTTGACTTGGAGAAATTAAAAGATATCCTTCCCTTAATGATTCCAACAGAACTTCAAAAGAATGTTCAAAAGCATGATTAGCTACTTTTACTTGATGATCGACAAGAGGAAGGAAGCAGTATTTCAAAAACTTAGGACTATCTTCGAAATAAATGGGAGAAATATGTTCATCAATATTTCCATGTACATAAAGAACAAATTTTGCACATCCTTGTGAAATTTCCAATTCAACATCCACATTATTTAACCTTGGAGTTTCGAAAAACAAGCTTTCACACAATTCAGCAGGAATATCATTTTGACTTTTAAGAAGAGAGATAACTCATTGCTTATTATCTCCTTGCAACCATGAATCTATGATGCAACTACCTTTAATTGGCTCACTACTTTCATGAATAATACCTTCATCTTCATGAGAATGTAATACCATAATCTTCTTTTCAAATTTATCCCCAAACTCTAATTCATAATTGTCATTTGTAAGAATTGATTCTTCATTATAAATAAGATGACTATTATATTCAATAATTGGCACAAGAAAATTTTGAGGTAATTCAAAATTTGATAATTCAATTATTTTTGTTTCTTGTTCTTCTGAAATGACTATAGGATACTAAATTTTATCAACAAGCTCAAGAGAAAGAGCATGACTTCCATCATTAAAGACTATGAGTTTCATTTTCAACCTATTGAGAAAAAAATGTTTGTTGATGGGATCAATATTCATAGAGAGCCTCTATGATTTAATCATTCATACAATGTTCATTTCCAAAATCATTTTCAAGGTATTGAATGCAATCTTCACAAAATTCACAACAATCTTCAGACTCTAAGAAGGAAGGATGAAATTTTCCATAATACTCGAAGAATGTTGTGTGGAAATATTTAAGATATGATAAAATACTTTGTTTTAACCCTTCATACCATGATTGTGCATCTTCTTCTAAGGTTTCCATAAACATCTTCATCAAACAATCCTCATGAAATTCAACCCTTAGCTTGTGTATATGCATGTGAAATTTTACCAAATGAAGAGTAGCATCGTATCCTTTTCCATCTTTGAATCTAGACAGATATGTTTGCCGATCTACATGAGGCATGCAATTTGAAAAACTGGGAATGTGATATTTATTCGTGCGAGCATACCTTGTAGATATAGAATTCATATTGAGATAGTTGTTGAGAAATGGCAACAAGAAATTCCAGTTTAATTTTTCCTTGAATTAAACTGAGAATTAAAATCGAATTCTATTCCCATAGCAACTTGTAAATAGTTAATTAAGTTTAATTAACTTAATTATCTTAGGAATTTGAAGTTGGAAGTCTTGATGTAGTCATGTATATATTCTCCCTAAATCTTTGGGGTCTAGTATGAGTTTAAATTGAGTTGGAAATTAGATCACTCAGTTTACTGAGTTAGGTTCAGTTAAATTAGTTCTATTAATTTTTGCAACTAATAGAAGACTAAGATTCATTTGGTGCACTAATGCATCCACTAGTGTTACTCTAGTTAATTGAAGACTCCCTCATGAGAAAACTCATGCATGTCAGTTCAAAGAAAGACCTAGTTGAGAATAGAGTGCAGGGACAATGTACTATCAGTGGTATTATATACTAGAATGTAAATATCATGCATGCATCAGAGAATGATCCTACGTTTGGATTGCATAGTTTTGGAAGCATGAATTCCACCTAAATACGGGTTATTCATCCCAGGAATTATGCAAGAGATTACGAGCTTGTAGAGCTCCTAAGTTTTGGCCAAGAGCTAGCTTGTGAGCTAAGAGAGTTTAGCATACTTTTGTACATTTGTTCTAGTGAGAACAAGCTTTGTATCTTCACTCATATTTATGATATATGAAATAGCTCGATAATAGGATTTTGAGCATTGGCTTTCCCTAGATACTCTTGTGTTATGTGCCATTGATTTATCTTCTTCTTGTTCATATTGATTTCATCGATCTATTGGCTTCCGATCGTTGAAAGTAGAAGTAGATTCTTGTCCCGTGCTTTAGTACATTGCATGAGATTGTGAATCTATAGGATTTTCTACATGGTATTGGAGATGAATTCAATATACTAGAGGAGATTTGAAATTTTTGAGTTTTGGATTAGAAGTGAAATTCGAATTTGCAGTACATTAGGATCAATAGATGGTGTTATATGGTTTGCGGCTTGAGTATGACTTTGAAGGAAACTCAAATCTTATAGCCCAAAGGGACAAAATGGAGGCTGTCTTAGAGGATATTGGCTTGAAGGAATTTGTTGATCAAGAAATTCCTAAGCCAACAGCATCAGACGCAAAGAATTTGGCCGAATGGAATAAGTGTGTGGTGCAGACGAGGTGAATAATCCTTGAGGGTGTTAGAGACCACATTGTCTCTAGTATCCATGGAAAGGAAACTCCGTATTCTATGTGGAAAACATTGATGGACTTGTATCAGAATAACAGTGACCAAAGGAAATTGGCACCAATGTACAAAATTTGAAAAATCAAAATGGAGAAAGGCGAGACTATTCCAGAATACTTGACCATGTTCACGCAATGTCCTGATGAACTTGGAAGTGCTAGAATCATGGTTGATGAGTATGATATGATGAGTGTTGTTCTTATAGGACTCCCAAAGAGTTGGCTTAGTTATCAGAACTCTGTCAATGGTCAAGAGAAGCTGTCAGATTGGGAGCGATTGTGTTTAGATTTGATGTAGGAGGAGATCAGGTGGAACACCAGGGATGGCTCTTCATCAAAGACTAATGATGAAGAGAAGTGTGGCTTGACGATTAAGGTGAAGAAGGGGAAATGGAAAGCCTCCCATTCCAAATCATATTCTTATCATGAAGGTAAGAAGAAACACATGATGAAAGTTGTGCTTTAATTTTCATGACCTGGGCCATTTTGCTACAAATTCTCCACTCAGGAAGTCCAAGAAGAAGTCCTCAAGAGGAGCGGTGGGTGAGGCTTTTCCCTCTCAATTCGAATTGGACTTTTCCCTTATTGCATTCATGGTGTCATCAATGATGGGAAGTGTATGGTACTTAGACAGTGGAGCTTTATTCCACATGCTTGGCAACAAAGAATTATTCAGTGACCTAGAGGAGAAAGATCTCTAGATGCATATCGAGATGGGTGGCGACGGGACATATAATGTTATTGGATTGGGAAAGATTACTTTTCAAAGAGAGCATGGGGCTCCACTCACCTTGAATAATTTTATGTATGATACCGGGCTAAAGAAGAACTTGGTATCCATTTCCATTCTTGAGGATATAGTCTATGATGTGATCTTCTCAAAAGGAAAGGCGTTCCTTCGACATATAGTGTTTCTCAATTTAATTGTCTTAAATTGTTACATAAATTATTGAGAAGTTGTTAAACTTGTGAAGTGCAAGTGCACTATATGTGCTAGAAGTCCTTTCTATTAAATTATATTATTAATGTGCATGATTGGGATATTAAAAATTACTTCTAAGGATGTTTTGCATTCCTATCTTAATCATTAAAGAAAATTAATTTAACACATTCAAACTTTCCTAAAATTTCTTCACTCCTTTCAAATGAAATAAAAAATGCTCTTCACCCTTGCAAAATGAAAATAAAGCAAACTCATACTATCTCATTAAATTAAGAGAACTTAACCAATATATTACAACACAAATTTAATCTCTAAAAGAATAATTATTCATCTAATGTTTTAGCAATCCTTTGCATAAAAACCAAAATGAATTTGACTTCTAGTTAAAAAGAAAACTACACATTTTTTCATTATGAATCAGTCATGCTTTGAAATGAAAATTGTAATGAAATATCTCATGCCCTGAAATGAAATACTTTGAAATGAAACTATAATGAAATATATAAAAAAGCATTAGGCTACAATTATCATCATTATAAATTAACTTGACAAGAATCACACTCTCTTAAATTTATAAATCAACCATGAATGCAAAATGTAAATAAAACTTTGTTTTACAAAACTAAATCCTAATTTAAGTACAATTCTATCAGTTATCACTACTACTAAATTTAATCCTATATGCTTTTTAAATGAGTAATGAATCATCAATCAAGTTCTTCTATGTAATTTGGGATGGGTGAAAGGAAAAAAATGTTCTAACACATGCATCTACTTATGAATAACAACGAAATGAATTGAGTTATATGAAGATCTAATGAAGAACAAAACTGATAAATTGAAAACAAAACCTTACTACTTGCAGGGGCCCTCCACAAGCAGATGGTTACAAATCAAGATCAACACTTAGCCACACAGTTGAATTGAAATGTCTTCCTTTATAATTAAAAAATATAGTTTTTAACCTCCCTCTCTATTTTAATGGAATATTTATATAGGGGTTACAATGTCACTTCATGGAGATTCATATGGCTAAAGATCAAAATTGAATGGACAGCTAGTTTCCACGAATTTGATGAAGCACAATCCATTCCAACCTTCAGTTGATTGACTGGGTGTTTATTGACACATGGTTGCATTGTTTTCTCACGCAACCTGCAAAATAGGGCTCCAAAAAACATAAAATAATTTCTAAATGGTAATGAATTCGGGAAAAATTCTAGTAGATAATTTAAATGGGCCCGTTCTGAACAAAACCCAAGTTTTTTTTTGCGATATTCCCTTTCATTTGCTCAAAAAATGCGTTTGAAGTTGATGGGTCAAAACTACTATGTTTTTCCCTTAATATGATGTTGGAGGTCCACACATGTGAGATGGGTGGTATTTGACCAATAGAAATCCATATTGAAACCTTTAGAAACAATTTCCATGTGCCATATTTCCTTCTAGAGTGGTGCTACTACCTCAACCATGGAGGTGGCTACGGAAAATTGACAAAACTGTAGAAACTTGAACTTGCTAAACTATGATTAGTCAAAACCATGCAAAATTATTCTTAATCTACTAAAAATAAAGGAAAACTATGTTAATTAACCACTTAGACATATAGTGACACATCATGAAGAATTATGTTGAAGATGGTAGCAAATGAGTGAAATGGTGCAATGAATGGTTGGAAGTAATGGCTTAATGAATGACAAAGACAAGTGAAAATGATGACAAATAAGTGACCCAACATCTCCCCCACACTGAGATCTTTCCATATCCTCATGCAAGTAACAAAACTTGATCAACATATTCATTCAAGAATGTATCTTTGGGAATGACTTAACTTTCTTACACCATTTCTTAGCAAACTTAAATAGTTGTCTAGTATGCTTTGTCAATTAAATTTGTTGTACATTCTGCCACTGACCAAGGCATTGACTGACCTATTAGAGTGACAAGAGTTCTTCTTTGTTGCGTGGAATGGTAGATATGATTTCTCAACCTTTATGCTACATTATCCATCTTTTAGTTTTGCTAGGCCACTACTCAAAGTTCATCAACTCATGATTTCACTTCAAAAGTTAGAGACTGCTAGAAAATTTCAAATTGTGCAGGTTAACACATTTTAACTTGTTCAATGGAGAAACATACAAAAAGAATAGAATTATGGACATCTAACTTAGAGGTGTGGTTCTTGTAACATTGTTGCTAATGTAACATGTGTATGCATAAATGAAAATATTATTGATATGAATGGATGGATGGAGTGGCTTTATGAAGTCAAGAAAAATGATCAAAACCATGTCAACAATTTGAAAATAAACAAATGAATTCTTCAACCTTGTAGCCTACTCATCATTTGAAAAACAGGATTTCATGAGATATAATAGGTTTTAATGGGTTATGATAGATTCAGAAAAGCCATGCAACATAAGTGAGATATATTTTGAATGTCCATATATTCAATGCTTTTTATTTTATTTCAAAGAAACAAATAAAATGTTACCTTACTTTCTTTTGACAATATCTTTACAAAATTGGTCTTTGATATAAGTGGCCTTGATGTTGATGATCATGATGTTGTTGAAGCTTTCTTATATTTGATATAGCATGTTGTACTTAATGTTCTAGTGTATAAATTTGTCTCTTTCCAAAAACCTCAAACCATTCCAATACTTCACTATCAAAGGTAAATGCAATAGGTAGTACAACTAAATTATAATACCCATGAAATGATCCAGTAGTCCTCATTAATGTAGCACATCATTCAAATACCCATTCAACTTCTAATTATGCCATACGTCTAGTCTTCAAAGTAATCAAATCTTGGTCCTCAAGACTTGATGCTTGATTACTTTCAATTACTAGAAAGAGCATATTGATGTAGACATCTCTTCACACTTTTGATGTGACAACCTTCCTTAATGCCTCATGAACAAAAAATTGTATTCACTTGAATAATTTCCAAGCCTCTTCCATGCATATTACAAAACCATAAGCATATGTTTTATTATGGTTTCTATTCTTGATTTTACTTTCCTTATTGATTCCATAATCAACTTTTAGCAAGAAAAAATTGCCAAGCTACTTCTTGAAATTATCTTCATTTCCCAACTTTTGAATTCATCTATTGCAGCCTTGTATGCTGAGTTTATATTGTTGTCATAAATAATTCCTTCTTTTATAATAGAGGAAAATTTAATCAAAATGAGTAAAAGTGAAAGGGATGGTTGATGGTATGAATGGTCTGCAAAATAAAAGATATGGTGGCTAGTAATGGTTGATGGAAAAGTGGTTATTCATCATATTTTCCTAAATCTTTAATAAACTAAAAAGCCTTATGCAAGTTTTTACCTCAAGTTTAACTTTTGAAGAACTTGAAATGCTAAAGTAAGAGTTGTAGATTTTGGAATAAAAGCATTCTACTGGAAAATAGATTCTTGAATCTTGAACTTTTGAAAATTCTGAAAATGATTTTTCATGCCATCCAATTTTGCACAAAAACATATGCCACAAACTCATTTTAAAGCCCAATTGAGTGCTTCAAAAGGGAAATGGTGCATATTTACCTTTTTTACTGCCTCATGCCTTCATAATCTAGTTTTGATGAAGAAACGATGTTGTTGTGAAAAAATACTGAAATATTCCCTAATATGTCCACAATGGTGAAAAATGAAAATCTGCCTTAAAAACCTAACAAAAAGTCCAAGAAAATTGCACTTTTTTGGAATTATGCTCGCGTCTTACTCAATTTACTATATTATAAGAAAAACCAGAAGTTCAGAACTTTTTATTTCTACTCGAATATCTTGCAATATTTGTGCCAAAACTGCCTCTGGAACAAGCTGATATAGCAAAAATAGGTTGTTACTACAATAGCTGCAGAAACTACAACTTTCTGTAGTTGTTGCAGAAAATGTCAATTTTTACAAAAAGTTGTTTTCTCTAAGTTTGAATTACTCATTTGGATTGTGTACTGCATGTTGAAGTAGAAACCATGAAAGATAATGCATATTCATTGAAATAGTCCCAATTTTATTCTTTTGCTTGAAAATGAAATGAATCAAAAAGTGTTGTAATGGTTCCATCATGCTGCTATTGAAAAACAAGATGAACATGTTGCTACAAGAAACCAATAAAATGTACTACTGCAAGTTGTTTTTGGTTCCATAAAACCATTAGTCTTCATCAAAGCAAAAATTCATGGTACAATTCTTACTGTGTGAATGAATGTGCCGAATTCAACCATGGAAAGAAATAATTAGATTACCGATTACTGATGAAAATCGTTAACCAATGCGAGACAACTCACCAATAATGTAAATGAGTGTCAAGGTACCCGATTGCATATTGATAGGGACGAATGAATGTGTTGAAACTATCATAAAATTATAGAACTTATTGTGAACTTTTCATGCCAATTGACTTATTTTTCTCTTTACTTTTTTATTTTTATTGTTTATATGTCCTACTCTACTTGAAAAAGAAATCTCGTTCAAGTATACGAATACTTCCAACGGAACCATGTGCGCAACAAGATGATAGATAAACCCATATGCAGGTTTGAAAGACACTCTTTGATATGTACCAATATATGAGAGATCAACTACCTTAATTGAGATGATGTTAGAAAATACTGAAGAATTGAGTACTAAGATCCAGTGATTGTATTGAACCAAGATTCAATGTAATATTTTCCGCCTTGGCTTCCTGCTATCATGCCATGGAAATCTTTAGAGATGTGATTCCCATTCATAGCATCTGGTGATAGGAATACATGAAACTTTTCAATATGAGATTCCAAAAACTGCTCTTTATTGACAGGCATCCATGATTCTTGGACCTTATCTGAATCTTGTTCTTCTAGTTGTTGTTCTTCAATGGAATTTGGTGAATCATTTTGCAATACCTCAAAATTGTAAGCGTATTGAGGTGTTTTATTGTTGGGGATATGAAATGGTTGTGTAGGTAGTGGAGTGGGAATGGATTTTTGGGTTGGTTGTGTGGGTAGTAATGGGGAAGTTTGAATTGAGGACGATTAATGGTGAAATTGATGTTGTGGTGAAGGTGAAGGGTATGGATAACATTGATATTAGTATTGAGGATAGTGAGGGAAAGATTGAGGATATGGTGGATTTCCTCTATAAGGCCCTTGCCAACCTTGCTTCCAAGATTGATTTTTAGGTTGAGATTGAGATGGTCAAGGTTGGCAAGGAAAGGGTGTTTTCCAATTACTTTGAGATTGTTGTGCATATCCCTAAATTGTGAAATAAGATCTTGCATCATATTAGGTTCATGACACCACCATGGTCTTCTTGGAGCTACATAACAAGATTTTTACAATGTTTGATTTGCTCTATGGTAAACTTCCTTTAACCTTGGTAATGATCGACAATATTTAGTTGCATGTGCTCTTGCATAGATTTCACAAATTTTAATGTTATGAAGTGGACATTCATGAAAAGAATGTTTCTTTATGCATTTAGGGAAAAATATAAATGAAGCAACATTCTCAATTTTTTTCTTGTTGTGCATTCTTCACATATCATTTTATTCATTTAAATTACCAAAAATGTCTAGGAAACTGTTAACTTCAGTTTGAAATACCAATCCTGATGTCGATTTACTTACTCTTTCCAGAAATGGATCCTGAGGGGATTTTACATACTTTGTTTTTCCTCTTTATATTCTCTTGCACAATTCACAAATCTCTTGAAATGACAATTGAAATAAATCTCCTTTTCCCACCAGGTTAAGAAGACCAATCCATTCATCCTCTATAGCATTTAGTAGGAGAGTTCTTAATGTGTCTGGTCCTAAATTATGCAATACATATCTTTTGGTATTATAAGTAAATATCTCCACTAGATATTCTAGCATTTCATCATCTTCTTGGCTCATGTTAAAGATTTGATTTCTACGGTCACAGTGTATGCAATATTTTTTTATATGTTTCCAAAAATACTCTTTTCATATCATCCCATGTCCTTATAGAATTTTTTCCTAAAGTCATCAACCATTTAAGATCTATATCCTTCAATGTTGTCAGGAACAAATTCAATTTTTGAATGTGTAATGCGTAACCATAAGATATACAAATTATTTCAAATTCAAAAAGAAAGGTTTTCGGGTCTTATGACCTCATACCTTTGAGGTTAGGAAGTGCGAATGGAGGGATGTTTTTCATATGAACATTCATATCAGTTTATTGAATAGGAAATCCAAAAGGATCTTCCTCATTGTTGTCATCTCCATCCATTTCTACAACCTATTTTTTACCTCTTCTTCTACGTACAGAAATAGGAATTCATGATGTGGATGTGTGGCTCTTACTGCAACACATGATATAGCAGGGGTGGTAGGTGATTGACGTTTTTTTTTAATCAAAAGAGAAGGACTCCTATATACACTTCCCCAACAACAGTGCCAAAATGTTTGTCAATTTAATTGTCTTATATTAATACATAAGTTATCAACCGGAGTTAGTAAACTTGTGAAGTGCAAGTGCACTATATGTGCTAGAAGTCATTTTTATTAAATCAAGTTATTAATGTGCATGATTGGGCTATTGAAAATTAATTCTAAGGATGTTTTGCATTCCTATCTTACTCTTTAAATAAAATGAATTTAACACATTAAAAAATTCCTAAAATTTCTTCACTCCTTTGTAATGAAATAAAAAATGCACTTCACAATTGCAAAATGAAACTAAAGAAAACTCATACTATCTCATTAAATTAAGAGAGATTAACCAATCTATTGCAACACAAATTTAATCTCTAAAAGAAAAATTATTCATCTAATGTTCTAGAAATCCTTTGCATAAAAATCAAAATGAAACTGACTTCTATTTAAAATGAAAACTACACATTTTCTCATTATCAATCACTCATGATTTGAAATGAAAACTGTAAAGAAATCACTCATGCTTTGAAATGAGATACTCTAAAACGAAACTATAACAAAATCTATAAAAAAATTATTGCACTACATATAGCATCATTATAAATAAACTTGAAAAGAATCACACTCTCTTAAATTTATAAATCAGCAATGAATGCAAACTATAAA
The DNA here is from genome assembly GCA_031772625.1 of Pinus tabuliformis. Lineage (NCBI taxonomy): Eukaryota > Viridiplantae > Streptophyta > Pinopsida > Pinales > Pinaceae > Pinus > Pinus tabuliformis. The sequence goes on from CM062814.1 coordinate 849,611,822, forward strand.
TAAAACTTTGTTTTATAAAACTGAATCCTAATTTAAGTACAAAATTCTATCAATTATCACTAATGCTAAATTCAATCCTATATTCTTTTGAAATGATTAATGAATCATCAATCAAGTTCTACTATTTAATATGGGATCGGTGAAAGTAAAAAAATGTTCTAACAGATGCATGTACTTCTCAATAGCAATGAAATGAATTGAGTTATATGGAAATCTACTGAAGAACACAACTGATAAATTGAAAACAAAACCTTACTACTTGCAGGGGCCCTCCAAAAGCATATGGTTGAGAATCAATATCAACACTCATCCACACTTTTGAATTGAAAGGTCTTCCTTCATAATTAAAAATAGAGTTTTAGAAATTCACTATATTCTTAGAAAATTAACCTCCCTCTCTATTTCAACGGAGTGTTTATATAGCAGTTACAATGTAAATTCATCGAGATTCATATGGCTAAAGATTTGAACTGAATGGACACCTAGTTGCCACAAATTTGATGAAGAACAATACATTCTAACCTCTCTTTTCTTGACTGGGTGTTTATTGGCACATGGATGCATTGTTTACTCACACAACCGACAAAATAAGGCTGCAAAGAACCTGGCATATCTCCAAAATGGTAATGAATTCAGGAAAATGGCTCATAGAGAACTTAACTGGACCGGTTTTGAAAAAAAACCCATGTTTTGTTTTGCGAGATTCAGTTTCATTTGCTCAGAAAATGCGTTTGAAGTTGACTGGTTAAAATTTCTATGTTTTTCCCTTGATTCGATGATGGAGGTCCACACGTGTGAGCTGGGTGGTACTTAACCAATAGAAATCCATATTGGAACCTTTAGAAACAATGTCCATATGCCAGGTTTCCTTCTATAAAGGTTCTACTACCTCAACCGTGGAGGTGGCTGCGAAAAATTGACAAAGCTACAGAGAATTGAACTTACGAAATTGTCATTAGTTAAAACGATGAAAAATTGTTCTTATTCTACTAAAAATAAAGGAAAATGGTGTTAATTAACCACTTATACATATTGTGACACATCATGAAGAATTATGGGGAAAATGGTGGCAAATGAGTGGAATGGTGCAATGGATGGTTGGAAGTAATGGCTTAATGAATGACAAAGACAATTGAAAATGATGACAAATCAGTGACCCAACACAAAGCCATGGGTTAAGTAAAGAAGATAGGGGTTCAGGTGAAGAATCTCTATAAGTTGGAGGTAGAGGAGTGTGCTTCTTTGAGCACAAAAGTAGAAACGGTGCAGAGTCATGACGTTGGTGAGTTGTGGCATAGGCGATTGGGCCACTTGCATCGTAGGGCTTTGAAGATATTGCAGCAGATATCTACCGGTATTCCCAAAGGTACACTTGAGAAATTTGATACATGAAACAAGTGTGCATTTGGAAAATACAACAATTATTCCTTTCACGATAGAGACAATTGAGCAGAGTCTATTATAGAGCAAGTCCATTCAGATGTGTGTCGACCATTCTCGACAGCATACATGGCCAAACACAAACATTATGTTATATTTGTTGATGACTACCCTCGTAGATGGATATTTTTCATGTAGAAAAAGGATGAAAATTTCGAAAATTTTGTGAGTTTAAAGCATTGGTGGACAAAGATTTGAGCAAGAAGGTTAAAGATCTACAGAGTAATAATGGTGGTGAGTATGTCTCAAACGAGTTTAACAACTTCCATGCAATAGAAGAGATTAAATGGGAGTTGACGGCACCCCATAACCCTCAGTAAAATGGGGTGGCCTAGGGGAAGAAGATAAGCATAGTAGGGGCCGCAAGGGCAATGTTGCATGATCAGGGCCTACCACTACACTTATGGGCTGAGGCATGCAACATAGTGGTTTATATTCAAAACCGTAGCCCACATCAGATACTTGAGATGAAGACACTCGAGGAGGCTTATTCCTGTAGGAGGTCAGTTGTTGGTCACTTCATGATTTTTGGTTCATCGGTGTATTTCCATGTGACCAAAGATACATGGAAGAAGCATGAGCTGACAATAGAGTTGGGGTTATTTGTAGGGTACACTGATACACCTCACAACTATCGAGTGTACTTGTCAACCAATAGGATGACAGTGGTTCGTAGGGATGTTAGATTTGTTGAGGGGAAGTCCATGCGAGTTTCCCTTGAGACAAATCTTGAGCTACATATGGATGAGGAGGTTTTAGGTCTCAAGGTTGAAGAGCCTCATATTGTTGTGGAGAATCCACATGCAGAGGATCCGGGAGTGGATACATCCACTCAGGCAGAGTCTTATAGAGAGGGTAGAAATCCCACTATAGAGGTTGACAGATTTTTGGATGATGCACAGGAGAATGTGGAAGATACCACTTCTCAGCATAGGCAGAGGAGGTCGCCTGAGAGGTACATTGGATACATGTCTCTTATGGGAAAATGTGTTGTGATAGAGCCATCTTCCTTTAAGGAAGTAGTGCAACAGTTGGTTTGGGTTCATGCCATGGTGGAGGGGTATGACTCCATAATTTGTATTAGTGTTTGGGATGTGGCCCTGAGACCAGAGGACAAGTGAGTGGTGAGCTCCCATTGGTTCTACATGGTAAAGAATGTTTCAGATGATAGTGTGGAGAAGCATAAGACTAGATTTGTGGTGCGTGGTTTTTCACGGGTAGAGGGGATTAACTATGATGAGACCTTTTTTCTTGTTGCAAGGTAATCATCTATCATATCTATATTGGCACTATCAGCACATATGGGTTGGAAGATACATCCGATTGATGTGAAGACAACTTTCCTTAATTTCATGATTGAGGATGAGGTGTACACAGAGCAGCCTAAAATTTTTGAGACCTTTGACCATGAGTCACATGTGTGTTGGCTCAAGAGAGCATTGTATGGGCTGAAGAAAGCACCCCATTCTTGGTACAACTAGGATAGATAGATACTCCATCAGGTTGGGCTTCATGAAGAGTGAAGCGAATGAGAACCTATACCACATAGTGGTGGAAGGAAAATTGTTGATCATTTTACTTTATGTTGATGATCTCATACTAAGAGGTGATGATCAGTTGATCAAATCTTGCAAGGAGGACCTTGCAAGAGAGTTTGATATGAAGGACATGGGGCTCATGCATTACTTTCTTGGCATGGAGGTATGGCAGGGAGATGGGAAGTTTTTTTTCTCTTAGGGAAAGTATGCCGACGAGATACTCAGAAGATTCTGCATGGAGAGTAGCCAAACCATGGAGACTCCTCTCGCAAATAACTAGAGGAAGGAGGATGCTACTTTAGGGGAAGTAGTGGAAGCTATTGTTTACATGCAGCTTGTGGGTTCACTCATGTACTTGGTGAATACATGACCAGATATGTGTTATACAGTTAACCATCTTCGTTAACCAATGGTTAGGCCTATCAAGTTGTATTGTAAGGAAGAAAATCATGTGGTTGGATACCTCAGGGGTACTTCTATGTACGGATTATGGTACTGATGGACATAGGGAGGGAAGCTTCAAGCATTCAATGATGCAGATTGGGCAGGGAGTCCATTCAATCAGAAGACCACATCAAGAGGGATCTTTAGTATTGGGTCAATGAAAGTTTCTTGGTACAACAGGAAACAGAGATCAGTTGCACTTAGTTCAGTAGAGGCAGAGTACATGGCTGCGAGTTAGGCATCATGTGAGGCCATTTCGATGAGGAAGATCCAGGATGGTTTGTTTGGTCAATAGATGGATCCAATTGTGATTTACCATGATAATCAGATTTGTATCAAACTCTCTGAAAATCTAGTTTTTCATGATCGGTCCAAGCATGTTGATAACGGATATAATCATCTTAGAGATTGTGTATTGAGGTATATTATGTTGCTAGATTACATTAGCACATATGAGTAAGGCATAGACATTTTGACAAAGGAATTGTCAAGATGTAAATTCAAGTTTCATAGAGATAGGATCAGGGTAGCTGATAATCCCTTTCTTGTTGAGAGGGAGTGTTGATAAATGGAAACAAGAAATTCTAGTTTAATTTGTCTTTAAATTAAAATGAGAATTAAATTGAATTCTATTCTCATAAAAACTTGGAAATAGTTAATTAAGTTTAATTAAATTATTGTAAATAGTTAATTAAATTTAACTAACTTAATTAGCTTGGAATTTTGATTTGGAAGTCTTTATGTAGCCATTTATTTTTTCTCCCTAAATTTTAAGGGTCTAGTATGAGTTTAAACTGAGTCGGAAATTAGATCACTCAATTTACCGAGTTAAGTTCAGTTAAATTAGTTCTAAATTGTTTTTGCAACTAATACACAACTAAAAGTCAGTTGGTGAACTAATGAATCCACTAGTGCTACTCGAGTTAACTGAAGATTCCCTCATGAGAAACGCATGCATGTTAGTTCAGAGAAAGACCTAATTGAGACTATAGTGTAGCAACAATGTACTATCAATGGTATTATTTAGTAGAGTGTAAATATCATGCAGGCATTAGAGATTGATGATATGTTTGGATTGTGCAGTTTTGGAAGCATGAGTTGCCTTTAAATATGGGCTATTCATCCTAGGAATTACGTAAGAGATTATGGGCTTGGAGAAATGTAAAACTAGATAAGTGTTGGCCAAGAGCTAGCTTAGCTGAGAGAGTTGAGCACACTTTTGCGAAATTTTTCTAGTGAGATCAAGCTTTGTATCTTCACTCCTATTTCTGATATATGAAATACAGATAGAGGGTTTTTGAGTTGTGGATTTCCCCAGATACATCTTGTGTTATGTGCCATTGATTCATCTTGTTTATATTGTTTTCGTTAATATATTGGCTTCCGTTGGTCGAAGGTAGAAGTAGATTCTTGTCCTGTGCTTTAGTACATTGCATGAGCCTGTGAATATACAATATTTTCTACAACAATAGAGTTGCCAGTGGAATGTTGAATATTAAATTATGGATATCGTTGATAATGGAGTTTCAAAGTGAATAATTCATATGCTTCTTGTGTCTGATTATTGTTCACCATCAATAATCAAATCTGAAACTTGATGGTTCTTTCCTAGGGAAGATGTAACCTTTCACTCCGAGGCAACGACAACACTATGTTAACACTTCATAATTACATCAGGCTGAGGAGAGGAACCCAAAGGTAACAACAAATCACCTTAAAACTGGAATCTAACCCTTCCAACTTTACAGAGGGCTCTCTCTATATGAATATTCAGTCACTTAGATGACTGATTGTCTTAGGTTTTAGGCTAGGTATTGAGATGAGAGAGGAATAGATCTTAACATTTTGATGGAAGGTAAGAGGGAAAATCCATTGGTCACAAAGTAATATTGAGCTAACGATTTTTAGTGATATGATGGGAGGATGAGGATTCCTTAGATAGGGGAAACGTAGGAAATAGTTATGTTGTTGATGAGCACCAATATTGTAGCAAGAATGCTGCAACTCCCAGGGCTACCAACTTTACTTTATCAACCGGGTGTTCGTGCAAACTTGGAGGTGACAGCACTGTATACACAAGTAAATGTGATGGGAATGCTCTTTGTCACTCCTAAGCTAGCGCTAGACCACTGGGGCTTTTCAAATCAAACTTCTATTGATTCAGAAGAAGTTTGATTACCAATGAGGAAAAGAAAAATCTACACTAAAAGCAATCTTGTCTACTGTAGTAAGGGAAAAGACAGAAATCAAATGCTTAAACACACCATTTTGCGCACTAGATACTAAGAGTCTTTACTTCAACAGAATGCTAAGTTAACATGCATGAAATCCTACTATCCTAGGCATGGAAATTGAAACATCTAACATTCCATCATTGTTCATGTGAATGACCAAAATAACTATGTTTTTCTCTTTTGTCTTTTTTTATGTGGAAGTGTGAAAACTAACTTCTTTTTGTGATGTGGTAGGTGGCTTAGGGGTGATGGTGAATGGTCAGAAGGATTGGGATACAAGTAGGGGTCCTTTCCTAGATTCCTAGGGCCTTCTCCCACAATTCGGCCTCAAAAAAGGCCACTACAGGATGTCCTAATGTGTTATACAAGATGTCCTAAATTCCTACAAGATCCCCTGTATTGCTACAGGATACAACTGAGGGTAAAAGGAGGGATGTTAAAGGTGATGGAAGGCTTAGGGAAGGTGTTTGGTGGATAGAATGAGGCAAGGGAGTGCCTTGGACCACTTTAAAACTAAAAACCAGAGTTGGGAGATGGTTGGATTTGCTCAACAAGCTTGGAGAAGTATTCTTGTGAAATGATGAAATTGGTGAGGGTTGTAGTGAAAGAAAGTGATGAACATGGATGGATGAAGTTGCAATGAGGTTGTTGAGAAGCTCAATATATATCCATGTATTTCATTACTCTAGTGGCCTCGCTGGTAGCCCATGCTTTTGTTGTAGTTTCCTCTTCTTATGCATAGAATCCTACCTTCCTTTCTATCTCCTCCCACTGCTTTCTTTCTTCCTCTTCCTTCATTCCTTCCAACATTCCTAGGAGTAGTGGTGGAATGAGTTTCAAGTGAATCCAATTGACTTTGAGTCTTTGGAGAGCTTGCTTGTACATGGGTGTCTTGTTCGGTGCTTCTCTCATTCTCTGAGGAGAATGGTACTCTTTCATTTTCAAGCTGTAGGGAAAAGCATTCCATCTCCTTTGGCAAGCTTGCATGTTGTCATCCCCTAACATCCTGAACATATCCTCAAAGTGTGTGATTACTTTCTCTTGGGTAGAAAGGTACCTAGTTGCAAGTTGAGTGTCATTTGCAATCAAGTTATGGGTGCTGATGAGAACCATTGGATTTGACTACCCAACTCTTATCATGAGAGGTTCTGTTTCTTCCTTTCCCATTATTTTCTTCATTTCTGTAGCACTTTCTTCTTCATGCTTCATCCATGATGCCAAGACCATCAATTGTATGTCGCCTAAATTTTAATTAGGGTCCCACACATCTAGATCTGTGAAGGCTAAGTTATGTAAGTAGAACTCAGACATTTTTTCCCTATCCTCCAATGTGCTTTGATCACAGAGATCAATGAATTGTCTCTAGTCTTGGAATGGCATAATGTCTCTTTGTGCTAAAGTCTTGATTTGGAACTGCATCGACTATTCCATAAGATACAATGCATAGGACTTTGTTGGCATCCCGCACTGGATTCTCTCTAGGGATAGACTGGCCATGGATGCCTATTGATTCTCTCTCTCTTATAGTTGTCCTCTTAACCATGCATTTTCTGCCTCCAACTGAGCTTTCATAATTGCCTCTCTATCCCTCAGGCTTCTCAGTTCTCTTCCCATCTCCTTTACTTTCTCGTCTATGTGACCTATGCCCTCCACTTCTTTGGACTTGGAAATTTGCATCCATTTATGTTTTCTTTCCATTTCTTTCCCAAGCTCAAAGAATAAGGGGATGGAAAATTTATGTGGAATGACCCTACCCCCTTCAATGAACTTGTAGTAGGAGTCAAGGTTAGGTTGACGATTACGTTCCTTCAGCTTTGGATCCTCCTTCTTTTTCTCTTGCTGCATACTCCCTTCTTTTTCCAATTTCTAAGTTTCCTATAGGTTTAGTAGAGTTTCCTGTACGATTTCCTCTACTTCCTGTAGGTCCTTCTATATCTCCTATAGGATACCTTTTCCTTTAGATGAGGTAGATCTAGTGTCAGGCCTCCTAACATGAGTGATAGGAGACATGGGAGAGGCTTGTCCTAATGATCCTTTTCCTTGATTTTTCATAAGAGGAGCTATCTTTTCCGACTATTTGGGTGATTTTTCAATGACAATAGGAACCTTGGTGGGAGTTTGAGGTTTTCATTTCCTTATTCTTGTACTTTTTCTTTTCCTAAAGTACAATGGAGTTTGTCTTTGTCTCTTCACTTTTTGTTTGATAGGGGTACTAAGGGCAGTGAGGGAAGCTGTTGCCTCTTTCTTAGTGGGTTCTAGGGATACCCTGGGTGATTCTTCCTTGTCTTTAGCCTCCCCTTTTCCATTCCCCTTCTCATATTTGTCTTTCTCCTCTTCTTCTCCCTCTAGTTCCTTACTCTGTTAATCAGTTTCCTCCTTTGCATCCTCTTTTGTCTCTTCACCACTTTCCTTCTCCTTTTATTCCTCTTCTTCCTCCTCTATTTCTTCTTCATCCTTATCTGTTTCTTCTTCCTCCTTTTCAGTTTCTTCTTCACCCCTTTCAATGGCAATGGGGATTTTGTCATAGTCAAGGACTTTTAAATCTTCCTCTATCTGCATATCCCTAAAACTTGCCCATGTGATAGGGAGTCTAAGGTTTTGGAGGGTATCTTCTGTGATAAGTATAATTAACCCATGATGGGCTAGTTGTTGATGGTTTCCTTCCTACACCTTCATGATCATATCTATCACTTATTGAAGAAGGAAGTAGGGTATGTTGAGTCTTCTTTGAGGAGGTGTGTCTACTCTAAACCTCAACTCTTGTAGAAGCTGAAAATGGTATCCATATACCACAATGCACCTACCTTCACATGATATATATTTTATAACGTGGTAGCTAATTTCATTCCAAGGATATGATAGTCTTGCTCTTTTGACTCCATTTTGTCTTCCATGGCCTCCTCTCCTAAAATTTATTTCTTATTTGCAATTTGGCTATTTCCCTTATCCTCCTTTCTCCAAGGAACTCCTAAAGGGAGGGTGGTGATTCTGCCTATGATTTCAAAGATGAGTTCTATAGAGAGTCCTTTCACCACAACAATGGCATGGGTCCTAGTTAGTGGAATGAGGGAAAGAGCAAAATCTTTGGCTACTTCATCATCATATTCCCTCAATTTTTCAAAGAAACCCATCCAATTGTGCCTTGTGAATATCTCTAGTCTAGGAGGGTGCTAATGAATCCTCACTGTGTTGATGGGTTCCCTCTTATTAAATACCCTTGTCATTTTCTATGATGGATGGAGGGTTGTATATGTTTGATACCTAATTTAATGAATGAGGAAATTTAAATGAAAATTATGTGTATACAATTCCCTTAGACTAGAATCTTTTTTAGCACAATATAAGGCTTTCCTATATGTTTTTTACTTTGGGAAGTGTGGGAATGTATAGAGCCTACCTCCTTCTCACTGCTTGATGAAGCCAGCCTCTATTTTTCCCTTATAAAACTACTCACTACCAATCCTGTAGGTGATATTCTATATCCTGTAGGATCCTTTAGGTGCTCCTGCATTGGAGAAAGTGAATTCTGCCTTTCCTATAGACTGTTTGAGGGCCCAGAGCAACTTTGCTAGTGTGTATCCTCAAGAATTTGAATGCCTCTATACATGGGGATCAATGTTTATTTCCTCATATGGGTGATTTGAGTGAGGTGGTGTGTTGTCAGCCGAGGTACGAATATCTATTTTTGGATCGTTGGTCCCACTACCACACCATCATTCTCCTTACCTCGTAATCAACTCCCACTCTGAGCATCTGTATCTTAACCTTTTTAGACCTCATATCTCCTTTTCCTTAACTTGACTGTTTCCACGTGCGTAAGGAATAACTGTCTTTTCCTCGTTGACTGAGTGAAGGTGGCCAAGTTAACTTGCCACCTTCTTCTTATAAAACTAACTCCTTCACAAATTTTACATGTTTTATCATATTATGCTAACAAGAGAGTGGAAGCAAGATACATACCTGTGGTAATGATGCCTTGATGCTATTTGTCGAATAGTGAAATCTTTGTTGTGTGTTTGTTGCATGTTCTTCTCACCCTTGTTTTTTTTTTCCTATGATGTTTTTCTTTAATGTGCAGGTACTTGCATGGTGATGCTGATGATCCTGATGCTATTGCTAAGCTCTGGAGGAGCTTCTTTGACCTCTGGATCTTCGTGCTTGAAGCTGACTTCACCCTATGATTCTTTGTTTTGTGGCACATACTACTATAGGATTTCCTACAGGATGTCCTGTACTTGCCTCTCCCTCAAATTTTTTTTAATCATTTTTCACTTATGGAGCATGCGAATGGTTGGCATGGGTAGAGAAGGTGTCTAGGGATTTGTGAATGAGAGATATTGCCTCCAGGTGTTGTCCACTTGTTCTCTGTCTTCATCTTCTTTTCTCTATGGTTTTTTTCTTTAAAAAGTGTAATTTTTTGAAGATGACTATTTTGGATGAATGCAAGGGTGATCATGGTGGAGAGAGGTATGGTGATGAGATTGTGAAGTAGAAATTTATTTTTTTGACATGGGTAGGTCATATCCTTTTTCTAGGGTTACTTCCTTTGGGATTCCCAAGCCTTTTTTAGGGAATCCTGTAGGTTTAAAGGGAATCTTGTAGAAAAAATAGAACCCTTGAAAACTGAGCTAAATGGGTGGAAAAATGGAGGGAATGATGGAATGATGAAGGTCAAGTGTCTCATGGAGGTTTTCACCTGAGTCTCCCTATTTTTTCTCTTTTTTTTTTCTTTTTTTTTCTTTTTTTTTTCTCTTTTTTTTCTTTTTCAATGAATTGTTGAGGTAGAAGCTGAGACTTGCTCCACCACCACCACTGTCTTTCTGATACCATCAATTAATTCTTGCTTTGACAATGGATTCTTATAAACCTTCAATCTGTGGCCATTAACAAGTAAAGGAATAGCCTCTGCATCAATGGTTCTAATTTGCACTGAACCATTATCATGGAATTTCTATATTATATAAGACCCTAACCATCTAGTCTTTAACTTTCCCTTAAAATATGTGTATCAAGAATCATATAAGAAAGCCAAGTCACCTTCTTGCAATTACTTGTCCTTGATCTTCTTGTCATGCTAGATATTCCTATGAATTTGAGTCACCTTTGTGTGCAGGAGGGGCTGCATTCTAAACTCATCTAACCCATTTAGGTGGAGAAATTTCTCTTTTTGTGCACTGCAGAGATCTAGATCTAGTTGGGTTTCCATCCTCAATGTATTGTACTCAAATTCAATGGACAGTAGGGCCTTCTTCCCATAGACCAACTCATAGTGAGTGAATCCAGTGCTGGTCTTCCAGGTGGTATTGTAGGCCCAAGTGGCCTCAACTAACCTATCTACCCAATCTTTTCTGCTGCTGCTAACCACTTTGGTAGGAATTCCCTCCAGCGCTCTGTTGGTCAACTTCACTTTCCCATTAGCTTGTGGGTGATAGGGAGTGGATTTTTTATGCTTGATCTTGTGCTGGATTAACAAGTCTTCAATCATGTGAGATGTAAACAGACTACCTTGATCAGTGACCAGTTCTCTAGGGTACCAAAACTTGTAAAATACATTCTCCCTTAAGAACTCAACCACTTTCTCCTTTGTTTCTGCCTTGATTTCCTTGGTTTCAGCCCACTTGGTCAAATAGTCAGTGCACACAATGATGTACTACTTTTGCTTGGATGGAGGGGCAATAGGTCCAATGAAATCCATGCCCCACTTGTCAAATGACTCGGAAGTTAGTTAAGGTTACAGAGGCATTTCATCCCTTGGAGTAGACTTTCCCATCCTTTGGCACCGATCACACTAACTAGTATACCTTCTCACATCCTCATGAAGAGTGTGCCAATAATAACCAGCTTTTAACACCTTGAATCCCGTTCTCTTGGCTGCAAAGTGACCTCCACAAGGCCCATCATGACAGGTTAGAAGGATGTCAAAGACTTCCTCCTCCCTGACACATCTTCGCAGAATTTGATCCATGCCTAGATTGAAAAGGTTGCCCCCAATCCAAGTGAATGGGGCGCTCTTCCTCATAATCTTGCTTTTCTCTTTGGAGGAAAAATTCAGTGTGAACTGTGCAGACACCAAGTAGTTTTCTATGTGAGAAAACCATGGAGAGAGAAATGAAATGGCGAATAAGTGTTCATCCAGTAACTGATCATCAACCATTCCTTCCTTCCCTAGAGGCAAAGTTATTTTGGACAAAAAATCTGCAACAACATTCTCCTTGCTAGGCTTATCAATGAAAGTTAGATCAAAGTGTTGTAATAAATGTAAACATCTAATAATCTTGGCATTCACATTAGATTTATTCAACAAGTATTTAATTGCATCATGGTTAGTATGTACAAATGTTTGGTAACCTATAATGAAATGCCTAATTTTATTCAATGAATGCACAATAGCTAGGAGCTCTTTTTCGGTCACTATGTACTTCAGTTCGGCCTTTGATAGATTGCTACTGATGAAGTAAATGACATAAGGTAACTTGTCATCTATCTAGCCTAGAGCTTCTCCTATGGCTTTGTGAGGGGCATCATCATGTATATGAAAAGGAAGGGCCCAATTTTGGCCTCAGAGAATAGGTGCAACGGTCAACTTGTCCTTCAGGGTGTCCAAGGCCTCTTGACATCCTCTTGACCATACAAATTCGGAGTCTTTGGCAAGCAACCCAAATAAAGGAAAAGATAACTTGGTGAAGTATTTTATAAACCTCTGATAGTATCCATCTAAACCTAGAAAACTTCTGACATCTCTCGTTTTTTGGGGAGGTGGGACCCTTTGGATGATGGCTATTTTGTCTGGGTCCACCTGCACACCTTTCTGAGATATTGAATGACCTAGAACAGTCCCTGCAGTCATAAAGAACTCACATTTTTCGAGACAAAGGGACAAGTTCATTTCAATGCATTTGTTCACCACCTTACGTAAGTTGGACAAATCCTTCTGGAAATCACACCCATAGGGTGTAAAATCATCCATACAAAGTTCTATTGCATGATGAACTAGCTTGGTAAAAGATACTCAAGACTGCTCTCTGGAAAGTGGCAAGGGCATACATAGGCCAAAGGGAAGGACCCTATAGGCAAAAGTACCCCAAGGACAAGTGAAGTTGGTTTTATCCTAGTCTTTCAGGTTGATCTGGATTTCATTGTACTCACTGAACCCATCTAGGAAAGAGAAAAACTTTTTCCCTGCCAGGCCATCTAGCACATGGTCAATGAAAGGTAGAGGGAAATGGTCCTTCTTTGTTTCTTTGTTTAACTCTCTATAATCGACACAAATTCTCCACTTCACATTTTTCTTTGGAACAAACACCAAAGGAGAGACCTACTCACTGTCCAAGATAGGGTAAATGAATCCTACATCTAGCAGCTTTTGCAGTTGTTCTTTGACTATATCCTTAAGAGCTGGATTCATTCTCCTTTGTGGTTGTCGGATTTGTTTGCAACCTTATTTGATATAAATGCGGTGAGTACACATTGAGGGGTGCACTCCTTTTATTTCCTTGTAACTCCAAGGAAAGGCATCCAGATGTTCCTTTAGCATGTTGCACAACTTTTCTTCTAGGTGTACAGAAAGAGATGGGTTGATTTTCAAAGTTCTCTCAGGGATGAATTCTATGGTTTTGACATGGGTAGGGTTTGAATTAGATAAAAATAGATCAATCTGAAGGTTGTTCTGGGTTTCCTTTACTACTTCCTCCAAGGACAAGGTATTGGGAGTTGGACTTTGGAGTATGCATTCAATCAAATCATCTTCATCTTGTTGTGCTTCCCCCATGGTTGTTTTTAAGGTATAGAGTTGGGATGAGTAGACTTCATCTTCTTCATCCTCTTCCAGCAATAAAGATAAGTCATGTTCTAGAGATGGCTCAGGGGTAGGGTACAAGGCTAATTTCTTGGACATATGCCCATTTTTTATAGTCATATTTCCAACCATGCAACTAATGTATGCATTGGAAGTGGCTAACTAGGGCCTCCCAAGGATGAGATGGTAACCAATAAGCTTAGCCTTAGGTTGGAGAACTAGGGAGTCTGTAGGGTACTCCCAAGAGTCAATGGAGACCATCACATCCTCCACAATCCCCTTAGAGGTCACTGTGGAACGGTTTGGAAGTTGCAGGATTGTTGTGGTGTTTCTCAATGAACCATGGAGATTGAGATTGGGCATGGTGTCCTTAGTCATCACATTAATGGAAGCCCCAATATCAATCAAAGTTTGTGGGACAATGGTGCCATTCATGTGCACATCTACTACTGGGCTTCCAGGATCCAAATACTTCGGACAAATTACTTGCCCCAACATTAAGTCAAACAACTGCCCAATGACATTAATGGTAGGGATGTCTCTTCTTCTCCTCCCTAGATGTTTGAAGCACTTCTCCTTAATCAACTTGTTGTAAATAGGTACATCCTTTATGGCTTGGAGAAGTGGAATTTTGACACATACTTTTTTCAATTCTCCTAGAAGTTCATTCTCTCCTGGGGTACGCTGGAATGGATGGGTTAATCTCTCAAGAAAGGGTGGAGGATTTAATTTAGGCATGATTTCCTCTCTTTCTTCCTCACTCTCTCTAGGTGGAGGTAGAGGTTGGTTGTTCGGGAGTACTCTCTGAGATTTCAGGTTGAATCCCTGAATCTCCAAAGCATAAGTAGGATAGGATGTCTCTCCACTGTATACTTGTTGTGTCTGTCTGTTTTTCAGGTTCAGATTTCGCTGGGAAGGCATTTGGGGTTATTTAGGCGGAGTAGGGTGTAAAAGTTTTGGTTGAGTAGGTGGTGAAGGAAATAAATCTAGAGTATTATTGTATGGGAGCCTCCACCCTTGGGGTGGTACATTCCAGTGAGGCTGTGGTGGAGCATATGGCTGAAATGACTGGCTGGTCTGCTAGGAATGCTACTGAGGTGCAAAGAACCAAGGAGGAGGTGTATACAAGGAAGGATGAGTAGGGGGCCCCAAGAGGGAATGGATGTGGTATGGTTAGGGTTGTAATAGGCATGGGATGACCCTTGCATGCTCTATTGGTATGGCTAAGGCCCATGAGGTCTCCTTTGATATATGTAGTAGAGTTGTTGAGTCACCCCTTCAATTCCCTGATACACAACTTTTAGTCTAGGTAGATAAGGGCACTTCTCTGTGGAGTGGTTTTCTTCACAGATTGAGAAGACTTCAATCAAATTCAATGGAAATTCATTCCTAGGGTGCCTCCTTATGCATCTAGGGTAGAAAATGGCTAAGGCTCTCTTTGCTTCCTCGTGCTTTCTCTTGATGTGCATAGTGTCCATCTGTAGGGCAAGGTTTGCAACATCTCACTCTTCAAATCTTTAAGCATGTTTCTAATTTCACCCTTGATGGATGTATTGGAAGAGGATGGACTTACAATAGGTTGAATACCCCTACCTTTTTTCCTAGCTGCACTAGAATGGTTCCTAAATATGGTCTTGATATCTTCATAGGGTAGCGGGTAGATGTCCCCTCCTCCTAACAGGTTTAGGTTATCCAGAAGATCTTCCCTTACCCCTCTAAGCAAGACTAGCTTCAGTGACTGAGGATCAAGTGTGAACCGGGACCTTTTGTAGCTAAGCTGGAATCTTTCTTCATAATCCTCTAGGGATTCATCATGCCCTAAGGTCATCCTAAAAATTTCTTCTTCATTGTCTTTGGACCTGCAGTAGTCTTAATAATTTTTTTTGAAGTCTTACTGCATCAGAGCCCAAGTCGTGATGTTATCCCTAAGTAAACCCATGAACCAGTAAAAAGCTACATCCTTGAGAGTGGTTGGGAATAGTTTCAACTTCTGCTCATCATTGGTGTAATCATAAGTTTGGCATATGACACCAAACTCAAACAAGAAAGTGTCTGGATCTTCTGAGGTCGGAACATGGAAATGAGGAAGAGGAGAGGGGCTTATATTATTCATATTAGTATCCCCATTAGTTTCTATGATGGGAAATACACCCTCAACTCTTTCTCTATTTACTCTATCATTTCTATTTTCAGCCATTGGGTCAATTAGAATGGGTTCTTCTTCTTCTTCTTCCCCTGTAAGCTCTTCAAATATCACTGCTTTTTCACCTATGGTTTCCTCCAATTCACAGCCACCGAAGGAGAGGGCAGGTTGGCTGTTTGAAGTAGTGGGGGTATTTGGTAAATAATTCCCTAAGTTATCCCTATTCCTACGAGGCATGAAAAAGTGTTTTTGTTTTGTTTTATGTTTTTTTTTTTAAGCTTGGAGAATAATTGCATAATTGAAATTGAAAACTAAATGGAAGCTAACTGACTGAATGAAAACTAACTTCTTGAATGAAATCTCACTTGCAGAATGGAAAATAAAGTAAAGAATACAGAATGGAAAAGAAAGAGAACTAAATTAGTTTTAGAAAAATGAAACTAATAGTAGAATATCAGAGATAAGAAATGGAAGAAAGAAAGAAGTAATTACATATTACTTAGACACCTCCCTAGAAACATCACCAAAAAGTGATGAGCACCAATATTGCAGCAAGAATGCTGCAACTCCTGGGGCTACCAACTTTACTTTATCAACTCGAGGTTCGTACAAACTTGGAGGTGACAGTGTTGTATACACAAGAAAATGTGATGGGCCTTCTCTTTGTTACTGTTAAGCTGGCGCTAGACTGTTGGTACACTAAGCTGTCTTTTTATAGGCAATATTAATTCCTACATTAATTGTCAACCCAAGGCAAGTCTTTTTATTTCAAGAGTGTCAGCACTATATATGCAGTGAATTCAGAGGTTAACTAATAAGAAATCATTGCAATTTCTAATGACTATCTTTTCAAGCTCAATCCAAACAATTATGAAATAAGTAACTCTGAAAGAAATTCATAACATACTTTGTAATTCTACTTAACCTATCATGAAAGAAAATGAATTTGAATACAACTATAAAGAGTCACACTTGGAAGTCTTAAATGCAATTAAATCAAACTCACTCAATCATTAAAGAGACTACGACAATTGAACAACAAATGATAATTGAACAACAAATCCCTATTGAACAACAATTGATAATTGAATAGAAAATTACAATAGAACAACAAATGATATCTGAAAAAAATAACTATATTGTGGAAAGCGATCAATTCTCTCTCTGAAATCTATGACAATATTGCTTGGAATGAATCAGTGACCTAATGCTGGAACTAACATAACCAATCCAAATAAAAGCATTACTCATATATAACACATGGCTACATCTGAATCTCGAATGAACAACAAAAGAAAATTGAATCAACAATCCTCACAATAATCAGAATGATATTAATCTTAACATTAACAAACAGTAAAGAATAAAATAGAAAATATTATAGCACAGGCAAAGCAATAGATCTTCTCTTGACTGGGCCAAGAGTCACCAAAAGTCTCTGCTCTGAGATACTTAGAATATAATTATGATTTAAACACAGTCTTATTTATTAACACGAATAACAGAGTTACAGCATCACCAAAGTAATAGTATTATCTGTCCAAAAGAATAATTAAGAACTGTGAATTTCTAAACTAGTCATGTAGTTTTCCTTTCGACCTTATATATTACAATTAGAAAAGTAAATAGATAAAAGTGAATCCTCAGGATCAGGGGATCCTAAGGATTTTGCAATACTTGATATGATTCTGTCATGAAATAGCATTGGCTTTCCTGGTCTTCTGATGTCCTACCTTGCCTCTGACATTGTCTTTTTCCTTTATTAGATGTTGTTGTTTTGTTGATTGAACATCTATCATCCAATTCACGTCTTCTACACATAAAGATAGTAAAATTAGTTTTTCCTTCATAGATTCATCTAATTTGTTATTGATTACTTTTACCCAAATTTAACTGTTATTTACTCTACTTTTATCCATTAAACAAAGATAATCATGTGAGGATGAGTGCTAAATAAAGATATTACCAAGGATAAAACATACCTTTTTCTTGACCCAACATACTTCCCAGCTTACCTTGTTGCATGTCCTCATGCAATTAAATGGTTGAGGTGCAGTTGGGTTAGGGAATAAGCAAGGTATACCTCCTCCTTGTAAACTCTGAAGCCATTTTTCTTCTTAAGTATAGCAGGAGCCTGGTTTACTTCTTGATCCTTCAAGTTGTAGTCATTGCAATACTTATCTGGAGGATACCATATAATTGTGGTTCTATACTGAAATCCTATCCATTCAGGCCTCGTGGTTAAGACCATGTTACTATATTTATCAAAATGGGAGGAGGAAATTTTAAAGTTCCGGTATCCAAATGGTTATCGGTTTCTAATAGTATTGATGGAGACTTCCCACCATTTTTTGGCTGAAGACAAGGCTTCTTCCTTGATCTCTTGGAAGTACTTCTTTCCATATTGTATAATATCTATTCGGAATGGCCCTAATTGGCCCACAACACTTGCTTGCTTCATAAATTGCTTGTTCCTGATAGAGAGATGTACAAGTTTTGTAGGTTCCGCCCTCGCCCATAGGTCGATTCCATATTCACGCTTTCTAAAAGTATTGTAAGCCTTGGCCCACTTGCGTTGGTTAGTAGCAAATGAAAGAAATTCCAAGAATTGGATATACCTTATAAAGGGGCTAGGGTTGCTATATCTATCATCTTCCATAAAGAAATTTTCCATGTAAATTTCACAGAGGAGGCATTGTACTTCTCATTCTGCTCTCTGAAGCACTTGACAAAGTCTAGGGTTGTTTTGATTTCCACAAACTTGGCAACCACAATAGCTTTGATTTTTAGCAGGAGGTACCTTTCTAGGAGGAATAATGCATAGTTTGTAGCAGGAGCTCTGCATGACAGGTTGTCTAAATAAAGAGAGCAAACAATCTCCAACTAATCTTTAGCCTTTTGTAATTTGTCCTATTCTTTCTCAACCTTTTTCTGCTCATCCTTGTACTGAGTGAAGGTCTCATCCTTGGTAGCTATGAGTGCCTCAAACTTTTTCCTTAATTCTTGATGTATACGTAAGGGCATTACTTCCTCTTTGTACTAAGTTAATTCCTGCTGAACATTTAGTAGTTCATTCTATAGTCTACTAATAAATGCCTCCCTTACTAAGGGAATGTAAGTAGGTTCCTCCTCTATTTGAGCTTCATTATCTTGTGTCTCCATCGGCGCAGTTTGGACAACAGCCTTGGATACTTCTTGAATTATGAAAAAATCAATTCGGATGCTTTCTTTGCTGGGTTGTGTTATATTCTTTCCACAACTAGATTCCCTAGTTAACCGAGGGGTTAGATGAGGGGAGGATCCCCCCCTTCATTGGGCCGATTGCGTAGTAGGGGGGTCATAGGGGGTTTGAGGGGGGCAGGTACCCCCCCTCCATGGGTTTTGGGGCAGCACCCCAGGAAAATTCTTTTGGGACCCTATATTAGGTGGGGCAAACCTACCTATGGTTTTGTGCATGGTTTTCACACATGGTGTTCGGTCCATGGTATTGGACGCTTCGACATGTATATATATGTATTGTGAAATTGAAAGGAACATAATGAAAAATCAATCTGGTAGTCCCAATTTTTGGATCCAGGGTAAAATCTCAGTGTATATGTGTTTTATGTGTTATGCTCTTGCATTTTATTTTCTGTGTTTTAGAATTCATATGCAGGTAATTTATGTACGAGGTTAAAAACTACATTTGGTATTAGAGGTTTTTGGCTTCATGGGGACACCTTTGTTGCTGAGGGGTTTCTCTCGGGCTTGTGGTAGATTCTGTTTAGTGGGAGATCTGTGAGATTGATTCTGGTGGTGAAAGAATATGGCGAGTAGTGGAAAGATAGAGTTCGAGAAATTTAATGGTCAGAGTTTTGAGTTATGGAAACTCAAGATGGAGGATCTATTGGTAGATAAAGATTAGTGGATCACGATACATCTAGGTACTAAACCAACGGGAGTGTCCGATGAAGAATGGAAGAAGTTGGATCAGAAGGCAAAGAGAACAATACAATTGTGGGTCTCAGATTCATTATTGCTTAATGTATGAGGGGAAGCTATGACTAAGGATTTGTGAGTCAAGTTAGGGACTTTGTACCAATCTAATTCTCTGGTGAATAAATTGTTCCTATAGAAAAAGCTATATAAACTGAGGATGAAAGATGGATACTCGATGACAGAACATATAAACGCATCTAATACTATGGTAAGTCGGTTATTATCTGTTGATACTAAAATTTCAGATGAAGATAAGTGCATCATTTTGTTGTGTTCTCTACCAGATTCATGGGATAGTCTGGTTATTGCAATAGGTAGCAATGCAACTATCTTGCAGTTTGATGAAATAGTCTCATCCTTGCTGACGAAGGAGATGATGTTATACAGCAAATTGACCCCCTCATCAACTCAAAGGGGAAAGACAGGATAGTTGAAGCAAAGACCAAGATCACATGCCTTGTTTCCACACTAACGTTGGCTAGGCACTGACAACCTGCTTTATAAAGCTTCACTGCAAGCCTAAGGGTGCATTAGTGACCCAAATAACTCAAGTTGCTAGTTTGCGAACAATGTTAGTGGATCCTAGTCAAGTTCTAACGGTCAAAGGAACGAATTGAGTCATAAATATCTAGATATTTGTTCCTAGAATCACTCAAGAAAAGAAAGGAAACATCTAGATTCGACCTATTTGGAGGATTGCTAATCCTAATGAAGGAGGAAAATGGGACAGGGCTAAAAAGCATGGCAACTTCATTTCTTTTACCCTAGGGAACTCAAGGAGGAACTTAGCAACCCTAAATCAATTGCTACATATGCAAAGCTAGGGCTATGGTGATAAAGGTCAGAGCATTTGAAAGGATAGCATACTTGACTGTTGAGAATTGTCTCAAATCATAAGGAGTTGGTAAGAAGGGAGAGAGAGAGAGAGAAGTTGGAGGGGTAAGGCAAGACTGATACAATAGATGATTGTAATCACTCTTCCAACATTAATATAGAACTACAGTTGTACTGTCTACTCCATGGTGTTGGTACTATCATTCATTCAGTTGTTTGTCCAATACCTTTTAGCATGAGTAGCTTAGTTATGTAACTAGATGTTCTTTTATATATTCATGTATTAGTTATCAGAGTTGTATGCTGTGAAGATGCTTGCCTCTTCTATGTGCAGGACTTGATCTGGAGCTAGCTCAGGGGACTTCCACCTGGCTACATTGTCCTCTCCCGCAAACCACACAGAGGCTTGAGGTAATCTACTTCTCCTACTTTGATAGTTAGTTATTGTTTATGAACATGCATGTAAATTTGTGACAGTTGCAGATAATCTTACAGTCTGCTGAAGGTCTCAGGAAGACCTTTGAGGGTATCTTCATTCTCCATACACTGTGCATTTTATCCTATAGTAGAATTGGCGACTCTGCTAGGGACTATACATCTAGTTCCCAGTTTACACACAGTTCTCAGTTTTCTCCTCCTTCTAAGACCTCCCTATACTTCTGCATTCCCTTTCTGACCCACCAAAAACCTTGTTGCATCTTGCTTACATGTATTCATCACTGAATCTGATCTAAGAAGCCCTATTTTTGACTGTTTTCCCACACTAACGTAGGTTAGCAAACTACACAGTGCTTTAGAAATGTTGAAAATGCAACAAGATGATGGAGCTTAGTGAAAAGAAGTTACCTTCACTAAGTGGGCCCACAGGCTATTTTTGGTGCAAAGTCTATTTTTAGACATATGGATCATGGTCTATGAGTTGCAGGATGCTATTTGTGGATGATTGGTCATGTCGGTAAAAATATATGGACTTCTATTTTTAGACATATGGGCGGAGTCTATTTTTAGACTGCCAAGCTAAAAATAGAACAGTCGAGTATTATTAGCTCATAATAATATTGGGACTATAAACATTATCTTATCCTCTTAGAGCACTTCAGTTCGAGCTACTGTTACACTAAAAAATGTCACCATGACTACTTACAGTTAGTATGGCTCAAATCAACAGTCATGCTACCCTCTTAGGCAAGTCTTATGCCTCTACTATCCATCTCAAACTCAAAGAAGAGAGAAAGTCT
Organism: Pinus tabuliformis; assembly: GCA_031772625.1. Taxonomy (NCBI): domain Eukaryota; kingdom Viridiplantae; phylum Streptophyta; class Pinopsida; order Pinales; family Pinaceae; genus Pinus; species Pinus tabuliformis. The sequence continues at coordinate 849,633,466 of CM062814.1, forward strand.
TGTAAAAAATGTGTTTATCTCTGGGGTTGCAGGTTCTCTCTAACCTTACCTGCGGGGACGCTCACAATGTTCACAAAAGCTGCGTCCTTGGACGCTCTGTATGTTAAGGGACAGGTGCATCCTTCTGTAAAAGGCAAAATGCGCAAGTTTCATCTTAAAAAAGTTACTTGTGGTTACTTCTAGAACTTTCTAGAGGTCGGTTTGATGAAATGGATGCGCCTCCAGTTGGTTCATGTATCCCTATTAAGGAGGAACTTATCCCATCAATAAGGGAGCTATCCCACCCAAAGAGGGGGATTATCCCATTGATGGTGGACCTGAATAACCTCTTTACAGCACTATAAATAAAGGCATTGAGCCAGAGGGAGAAGAGGTTGGAGCTATACATTTTCTTTGGGTAAATGCTGCAGGAATTAGGACTCCCATTTATAACCTTGTGAGGAGAGATTGTCTTTGCTTGATTCTACTTGGAAGTGGGTGAGCTTTGTCAAAGTAGAGGAAAACCCTTGATGGACCCTGGGAGGAATTTGCACAACACCAAGGCCAGGTTGTAAGAGTTTCTTTGTTTCGTTGTTAATACAAACTGGTTTATTTTTCTCAATAGCTTGTGTTAATGAGTTATTTCATGTGTTCCTTGGTCTGCATGTTGAATATATGTTTTATTATATGAAATGCAAGTGCTTGGTAATTGTTTGATTGTTTGTGGTTGCAGGAATTGATGTGAAGGAAGAGCTCATCCGGATCGGCAAGGACGGACTACAACAACAGCGTTTTGGAATAAGGTAAGCCTAAACACTTGTAGTTTTCATGTTTTAAAAGGTATATTTAGAGAAAGATCACTCCATTTTGTCTTCTTTGTCGCTAGAGAGTTTAGACTCCTAGGGAGGTCAGTTGTGTCCGCACAAACGACTTTTTCCGCCACGACAAATTGGCGACTCCGCTGGGGAATCCATTAATGAGAAAGTCTTTTCCTTTGTGTGAACTTTGCTCTGAGAAAATCATTTTTATTTTCTGGTTTTTGACTGTGAGAATTAGTATTTGGGTGGCTTAGCTTTAGATTTAGTTAGATTTGGTTTTTCTTAACTTTTCCAGAAGGACGCACCCTCTGAGTACTGCACAGTGCATCTTTGGACGCGCTGTTGCCGTTTGCACAGAGCGGGCCCGCGCCTGTTATAACGGGTTGCCTGCGTCTTCCTGTAAAATTTAGGAAAATTCCATTTTTTGCTTTAATTGCTTTTAGATTTTGATTTTTCTTAGTGTTTTCTGCCCAGATCCTTTAGTACCCTGTCAAAAATTTTCACCTGAACTTGTTTTGTGAGCTTTGAGTGTTTTAGTGGATTTCAACGAAGTTTAGGCCTAGGGTTTGATTTTTGGATAGGTCTTGTAGTGACTTTGACGGTAGAAAGTTGTCCAGCCTTAGATCTCTCTGGTTAGTCAGCCTTCTTAGAAGTCGGGCCTGTCGTAAAGTCTCCTTGTGTGAGCAGCTTGCCATTTAAGTTGTTTTGGGTCAAATTTCGAATTACTTGTTTATAAAGTGTTGATTTCCATTTTACAAAAGAACAAAAAGATTAGAGTTTTGTTTTGGCTAGTTTTTGGTTCTGCAATAAGCTAGTCCTTGATTTGATTGTGATCAAGTAAAACACCTTAGAATAATCATTGTTGGTTTTGACCTCGTTAAGATTGCTTAGAGTAAATTTACCTTTTAGTTTGCTTATGAGTGAATTTTTGTAGATTTTAATAGTTGTTAAGATTGATTTTTGTTACCTTAGATTTATTTGCTTTATTAAAAGAAAAATACAAAAACATCTTCTTTAAAAGTCTTGTTTCAAGTAGCTTTTTGTTTTTGAAAGAGAAAAAGAGTTTTTTCGTGCATGCAAAGAGCGGTCATGTTTTTATGCTTGGAAAAGACAAACGAATTGTTTCTTTGATTGTCTTCAATTAAGAAGTTGCTTTTATAAAGATTGCATTCTCTCAACTTTTTAGTTAAGCAATTCATCGAAAAAGTAAAGTAGTGGGTAAATCATCCTAGGTGCATTTTGTAGTGGTTTCGAGTCGAGTCAACACACCACTGGTTTCACTTCCATCACCTTTTGACTTAAGAAACAACCTTAAAAGTAACGCTTAAATTAAAATCAATCTAGTAATTTTTATTTTTCTAGGGCTCTGAAACACCAACATAGCTTAGGCTAGGGTCTTGGAGTAGGTGAGTACTTAACTCTCCAAGACTACAAAACCAAACAGATAGTTTATCTTGAGTAGAATAAATCCAATTGTTTCAGTTGCACTCTGGGAAAGCTCCTCTTAAAGGAGAAGCACGAGCTCGTGTCCGAACCAGTGAGGGGATCATTCCCCCCTCGTTGGGAACGACGCCAGACAGTACGTATTACAAACGGTAAACCTCGGATTAACCATTGTCGAGGAGCCAGGGGTCACTTATCGGTAAACCTTGGATTATTGTCAAGGAGCCGGTAAGGGGATTGAGCTTGTTACTCTGCCCTTGCGTGCTGTCGGAGTTTAGACTGTTCCCCCAGGTGTAATTGTTGTGATTGGTAACTTTAGTGACCATAATCTTTAGGGTTCTACCGAGGTGACGGTGGAGGGAAGGTCCCACTGTACCTGGAGCAGACGTCGGTTATACTCACTTGGATTTTCCGGGGGGTTCACTTCACTTCGAGACGGTTAAAGTGGAGGAACTTGTGCCGGTCTATTCATTAAGCAGGTTGCCGGGGTAACTGTTCCACCCGCCATTTCTGTACTGAATCCTGCGAGGTTGGGCCTAATCACCAACTAGCGCTTTTGGTCCGGAAGACTACTGTTTGTGTTTGGTTTGACGCTCTAGATTATTTAGGCGTGTGCTTCAAATTTGTTTGCTTCTTTAGAAGACTTTAGGTGGTTTGATTTGAAATTTTTACTTTGTTTTCGTGTGTTGTAGTTAAAAATCTTTAATTGTGGCGGAATTACCGAGACAGTCCCGTCGACTTCGGGGCAAGTCTCCTGAGATTGTTACCGGAATAGATTTGTTAAGAAAACTCCGTAAATCGCGGGGTGAATCTCCTGAAGACATTCCGGGTCAGTACGAAGGGTTAAAGGTCCTTGTAACTCCTAGTGACAGTAGAGTAGGTTCACCTGAAGAAGGAGAATCTTCCTTGGTAGTCCATCCAGATTACCAAAGTTTAGAAACAGGTTACAATCCCGAAACTGTTACAGTTTCTGAGCTTGCTGGTAGTTTTTCATCTGCCAGTGAAACAGGCGAAGAACCTGAAATTTCCGAACCTGTTACTCCAACTTCTAGTGTCCCTGATTCATCGAGAATAGAAAGAATTATCACCGAAAATCTACCTTCTGGTTTGATTGCTATAGAAGAACTTGCTCCAGAAGAAGATATAGGTGTCTCTCACCTTGAAGGTCAACTTACTATTGATCTAAGGGAGCGTGAATCCATCTTTTACAGTCCTCCTAGAAGTACTTCTTGGTACCTTGCGTTAACCAATTTTTTAGACAACTCAGTAGGTTTTTCTACACCTCGTACTCCTTTTCCACCTGGAGGTGTTTATACTCCTGTAAATATGTCTGGTCAGTCGTCCGTGTTTACTCAAAGTCCTGAATCGTTTTTACATGGCGGTCCTTCTGTTCCCACTGGGTATTAGTCACTTTCTGGTACCTTTGCGGGGGCATCTCCTCAACCCGTTGATCATGGGTTATTTGCTGGAAACAGTGGTAATATACCATTGGGTGTAGGAGACATTTACATGATGTCAGGTTCAGTTCCCGTTTCCCAACCTCAAGGTGGCCAATTACCGCCTGGGGGGCAACCGCAGTTAACGCCTGGGGGGCAACCTCAAGGTACACAAATCGTGTATGGGGGGCAACCTCAAAGTCAGTATGTACCTATGGTGCAATACGTGCCTCAAGGTCAACCTCAGCCTCAATATGTACCCCAAGGTCAACCTCAGTATCAATATCAACCTCAAGGATGGCAACCCCAAGGATGGAAACCTCAAGGGTATCAACCCCAAGGTTATCAACCTCAAGGGTACCAACCTCAAGGTCAAGGTCAACCCCAGTATCAGTATTTACCTCAAGGTTATCAACCTCAAGGTCAATACTCAAGTCAAGGTTATCAACCGCCTCAAGGTCAGTCATATGTTCCAAGTATAGGAACTGCACCTTACAATTATCAATCCTACCCTCAATCTGGTTATGGATCTCAGTATCCTCAACCTGTTACAGGTCAGTACCTTGGAATGTTAGTGTGGGATCCATCACAGGGTCAACAGGTGTTGCAGCCAAGTGTACAGATGGTTCCTCAAGCTGGACAACCCGTAGTTTCTGGTTCAACCCAGCAACCGCAACCTGTCCAGCCAAATGTTCAAACTTCTGTAGCTTCGGTAGTTACTCAGCCGTCAATTGCACCTAGTACTCCATCTCAAACGGCTGCTGCAACTACCGCTACATCTACCATACTTACTTCTGGAGTATCGACGGCTCCAGTTTCTACTGTCCCTGTTACCACACCTCAGACATCTTTACCGTTGTCTGGATCTACGATTCAAACCACGGTCCAGATGCCTGTAGGTCAGCCTGGTATAAGTACGGTTGTCACTACTCAACCTCAATTTGTTCAACCTCCGTACCAGGGACAGTACCAACATGGGCAAGCTGTCCAACAACCGGTTTACCAGTATCAACCGTATCCTGGGTACACTTATCAACAACCTCAACAACCCCAGTACGGTCCGGTTAATCCTGGTTTTCCAGGAGGATATAATATCCCAAATGCGACTCCTGTTCCTAGTTATCCTGGATATCCTCCTCCTGGGGCTGGTATTGTGACCCAGAGTTTTAGAGATCCTAACCGGCAGTTACCGTTTATTGCAACTTTGGATTTACCCGACTTGACGCGCCTAACGAACGATCCAATTCAATATCTTCAGTTCTGGCCGCCAATGCCAAATAAGTTGCCCAGCGATATACCCAAGTTCGAAGGTAAGTCTGGAGAGGATCCGTCCAATCATGTGATGACTTACCACCTCTGGTGTGCTTCGAATTCTATCTCAGATGATTCTATCCGCTTACGTCTTTTCCAGCGTACACTCATTGGTCTCGCGGCCAAGTGGTACATTGAGTTACCACGGGCCTCTTTTTACAACTTTAGCCAGTTAGCTACCTCGTTCTTAACTCACTTTCAGTTGCCGGTCAGATACGATAACGGCACGAAGTTATTAACTTCACTAAAACAATCGACGTCCACGTATATTTCTGATCACATTCATGAGTGGAGACGTCGAAGGAGATTAGTGAAAGTTTTTATCCCGGACCAAATCTTAGCTGAATGGTTTGTCAAATCATTATTACCGAAGATTACTGAAGATGTAGCTAAGGCCGGAGTAGTTACTGAGGAGCAAGTCATTGCTCAGGCACAATACCTTGACTTAGTTTACACTCAGTCGGGTACGTTACACGAGAAGATTCCGGATCTTCCAAAGTCGAATCAAATCGCTGCTGCTCCTTCGGGATCTCATGCCGCTGATGGTATGATTGGTATCGTGACTACGAAGAGCAAGAAGAAGTCTTCCAAGGCTTCAACTACTCCAATTATCACTTTGCCTGATTCTCCGACAGGAGAGTCTTCTCCTGAACTCACCGCCGACATTCACGCTGTAGAGTCATCTACGGCCAAATCAAAAAACGGTGGAAAGAAGAAAGGAAAGAAGAAGGCTAAAGCAGACAAGGCTCCAAAGGAGAAAACTGAAAAGTCGGAAACCAATGACGAAAAACGCAAACCTCGATATCCTTGTCTTATTTGTGAAGAGGATCATTTTACGAGAGATTGCCCTCATCGGGCCGAGGTTGTGAAAATAGTCAAAGGTTCTCCCACTCCTGCTGTGTTAAAGAATCCATTTCCAGAGCAGGAGAATAAGATGATAGGTTCTTCTTCGAATGCCAGTGAAGAACCCATTTTGATGATGTCTCATGTGAGGATTGCGACTCGATCGCAAGATTATGGTAGTAAGGCTCCTGTTGATGGTAAGGAAGCAGAATCTTCTCACTCTAACCCATCAACCTCAGCTCCTGGTTCCGATCCACTACAGATCGAAAAACCTAACCCAGACTTAGTGATTAAGCCGCCCGCCAAGGGTGTACTTCGAAGGTCTGCTTTCAATCCACATGCGAGAGCAGCCCAGAATTACAACATTGTTGAGGACTTAGCTGTTTCACCTTCAGCAATGTCGGCACTCGAAGTGCTGCAATCATGCCCAGCACAACGGAAATTGCTTTTGTCGGCTATCGGAGCTGTCGATGTTCAGGACCCGAACCTAATGATCTTTGATCTAGAAAATAGTACGCCACGTCTCCCCCATCAAATGGCTTTCCAAATTCCAGTGATAGTCAAAAACAGGCCTATTCATCGGACTGTGATTGATGAGGGAGCTTCTACGTGTATTATGTCGATTCAATGTTGGAGATCGCTTGGTTCTCCTTCGTTGAACCAATCCCCCACCATCCTTAAGGCCTTTGATGGCCGTGGGTTCCGTCCGTTTGGTATTCTACAAGAATTGCCTATAGGGGTTGAAGGTAAAACCGTTAGTCTGGATGTGGAAGTGGTTGATGCCCCTCTAGACTACAACCTTCTTTTGGGTCGAAGTTGGTCATATGCTATGACAGCGGTCGTTTCATCGGTCTTCAGAGTAATTAAGTTTCCACATAACGGTAAGATCGTGACTATTGATCAGCTGACATACTTTTCATCCGACCCAGCCTCTTCAGAGAGTATCCAGCATGTCGGTAAGACGACAATCCCTTATAGGGACGTTGGTGTAGGTTTAGTTAAGGATTCCGGTTTACTGGGAACTTTTCCTCTCCCTCCACTCAGCGCAGATCCTTCGTTTGCAACAATTCATATGATTACATCAGAAAACATTATTTATGATGATCCTTGGTTCGTCCCATCTGACTCTGAGATAGACTCACTCGGTAATGCTATGCCTTTGAGTCCATATGAAATTGCTTATGAAGCTCTCATGTCTTTTACCGACTTTCATTCAACCAAAGTCGACCAAATGAATGTGGTCAGTGAAGAGTCACTTTTCACCTCACCCTTAGAACGGATAACGTTTCCCGAAGTCGTGTCATCTGACGAACAACTTCGCGAAATCCTAAGTGTAGACGATCTACCATGGGAGGATCTCCATCACAGATCTTCGTTTTTACCTAAGGATGATGCATTTGAAAATGATTTTTCATCTATCTTTACCGCTGAATATGTCAAAGACGCTCAGGATCCAACGAAACATTCTGATTCAGAGTTGAATTTAGGGAATATTTCTCGTACTATTCCCATTGATATTTCAGTGAAGCCCGGAATCGAGGAAAACATTCATATAGGTGCCGCATGTACTGAAGAAGAAATCCAAACTTACAAGGCCCTATTCCAAGAATTCCGCGACGTGTTTGCCTGGTCTTACGAGGAAATGCCGGGAATTGATCCTGCCATTGTTGTTCATGAAATAAAGACCTACCCGGATGCTAAACCCGTCCGCCAATGGTTGCGTCAAATTCACCCTCGAAAAGCGGCTGCGATTAAAGCAGAAGTCGAAAAGCTGTTGAAAGCAGGTTTCATTTATCCGATCCCGTTAACGGATTGGGTATCGAATATTGTTCCGGTCAATAAGAAACAAGGAACAATAAGAATCTGTATCGACTATAGGGATATAAATCGAGCTTGTCCAAAAGACAACTATCCTACGCCTTATATCGATCAAATTATTGATGATTGTGCCGGAAGTGAAATGTTTTCCTTCATGGATGGTTTCTCGGGCTATAATCAAATCAATATTCTACCTGCCGACCAACCAAAAACGGCATTCATTTGTCCATGGGGGACATTTGCTTATTGCAAATTACCTTTTGGGCTTAAGAATGCCGGGGCTACTTTTCAACGGGCGATGTCTTATGCATTTCATGACATCAAGCACATTGTGCAACCCTATCTCGATGATTTGCCTGCTCATTCTTTACATCGAGCTGATCACCTTGTCCACCTACGAGCAATCTTTATGAGGTGTAGGCATTATCGAATTCGGTTGAATCCCCACAAGTGTGTTTTCTGTATAGAAACAGGTCGATTGCTGGGATTTGTTGTTTCAAAAGCCGGCATTCGCGTCGATCCCTCGAAAGTCGAGGCTATCATCAAATTGCCTCCTCCTTCGAGTTTGCGCCAACTCCAAAGTTTGCAAGGGAAAGCGAACTTTTTACGCCGATTCATCCCAAACTACGCCGAGGTCACTAAAGGTTTTACACGGTTGTTGAAACAGAACGCACAATTCTTTTGGGACGAGATTGCCCAACAATCTTTTGATGCACTTAAACACGCGTTGACCCATGCACCGTTATTGCATCCTCCCAACTACAACCAGGACTACTTCTTATACCTCGCAGCTTCGCATTCCACCATTGGAATGGTGTTAGTTCAAGAAGATGAATTCGGAGCGGAGCATGTGATATATTATCTTAGTAGGACCTTGAATCCCACTGAGCTAAAATATTCGCATGTGGAGAAATTGGCCCTGGCAGCCGTTCAAGCTGTCCAGCGTTTTCGTCACTACATTCTTCTCCGCAAAACTACAGTTATTTCGGATTGCAACCCTATGATTTATATTTTGACAAAACAACTGCTAGGGGGCAAGTACTCTAAATGGATTGTTATCCTGCAAGAGTTCGACTTGGAGTTCGAGAAGTCCAAGTCTAAGAAATCCTTAGTTTTTGCGGAATTGATGTGTGATTTCCCGAGTGCTGACACAGAGACTGTGGCAGAGGAGTCCATTGCGGACGAATCTTTGTTTCTTATCAGTACTTTAGATCCGTGGTATGGGGATATAATCATCTATCTCCAAACCCAAACCTTTCGGCCTGAAGCTTCCAAAGCGGAACGTCGAAAAATTCGGTTTCAATCCCAGCCATACAAAATTATTGGAGATACACTTTATCGCCGGGGGGCAGACTTAGTTTTTCGACGTTGTTTAACTCACGAAGAGGCTGAGAGGGTTTTGAATGATTGTCACTCTGGAGCATGTGGCGGTCATATGTCTGGGTATGCCACAGCTCAGAAGGTGTTGCGCGCTGGCTATTTCTGGCCGTCTATGTTTAAGGATTGTATCATTGCAGTCAGGAAGTGCCACAACTGTCAAGTGTTTGATCGCAAGATGCGCGCTCCACCTGCTCCTCTCCACCCTATAATTGCCGTTGGTCCATTCGCCAAATGGGGTATCGACTTTATTACTTGTAACCCTCACTCGGCCGGGGGGCATGCGTATATCATCCTTGCGGTTGATTATTTTACTAAGTGGGCCGAGGCGATGCCTACATTCGACGCAAGCGGCAAAACAGCTGCAGTTTTCGTATTCAATCATATCATAACTAGGTTTGGTGTCCCACAAGCAATCATTACTGACCATGGGAGCCATTTTCGAAACGTCATGATGACTGAGCTTACAAGCCAGCTTGGTTTGCGCCACGATAGCTCTACTCCTTATTATCCGCAAGCCAACGGTTTGGTTGAGTCTATCAACAAAGTTCTAGTTATCATGATCCGACGAACCATTGGTGTTCATCGGTCGAATTGGCACAACATGTTATTTTCAGCGCTATGGGCATACCGAACCTCAGTGAAAAATTCAACAGGGTTCACTCCTTTCCAGCTAGTTTATGGCTTAGAAGCTGTGTTACCCATTGAATGCGAAATCCCATCACTTCAAATGGCTGTCGAATTACTTCCAGCTACTTCCGAAGAGGAGAAACGTTTATTGTACTTGGCTAAATTAGATGAGACTCGACGTGACGCTACATTGGCAATCGAGACTCACGCGAAACGAATGAAAGCTCAGTATGATAGAAATGTAACCCCTCGAAGTTTTTCGGAAGGAGACCTAGTACTATTATATGATCAAGCTAACGATAAGCTAGGTGCTGGAAAATTCGTTCCCATGTGGCATGGGCCCTACATTGTAAAGCGAAAGCTAGCAAAAGGGGCTTATGAGCTAGTTGACTTTGATGGGGACTCTTTGGGTAAACCCAGAAATGGACTTTACCTAAAGAGGTATTATGCTTAAATGATGGGTATGGAGAAATTTTTAGATAGGTTAGATTTTCTTTCTAGCTAGCAAGTGTGTTAGTTTAGTCAGTGTGCTTAGCTTAGAGAGTGTGGTTTTTCGTCGTTATTCTGGCTTATCTTGGTTTTACTCTTGATATTGCAGATGTCGACGCCTCTCCAAACATACATTGGATTTGCTGATGGTGCTTGTCGTAGTACACAGAATATCTCTTCCGCAGCTTGGGTTATCTATTCGCCCTCTGACGAGTTAGTTTCTATGCATGGGGTAAGCCTCGGTCAAACAACGAACAACATTGCAGAATACAGTGCAGTGATTGAATTATTATCCGAATCTATTTCATTTGGAATTCGACGTTTGATAGTGAGGTTAGATTCTGAACTTGTTGTATTACAGCTTAATAGAGTTTATGCCATTAGGAATCCTGTGTTATTAAGGTTGTTTTTGAGAGTGCGTCTCTTGGAACGTGAATTTGATTACATTGAATATCAACATATTCCAAGGTCTTTGAATACATTAGCAGATGCAATTGCTTCTCGAATGTTGGACAGACATTTACGATAATCATGCAAGTAAATTTAAAAAAACATTTCATCACATATGTTAAACAAGATAAGCCGGTAATAGTGATATATATAGATAGAAGTGTGTCAAAAAATATATACATCGTCTTCGATCATAGGTTGAAAACACCTTATGATCGGCAAAATGATAGTACAAAAAGTCAAAATGTCACATGTGACTACAAAAGTGACTAGTCAATCACTGGTGGTGCTCTCTGTATGACACCACTGCGCGGGCTACCTTACGCAAAAATCTCCTAAACGGTCCAGGGACCGCGACTACGAAGCGCTGAAGCCTGGTAGGAATGTCGTCCATAGTAGTCTCAGGTATATCTGCCGTGAGACGCTCTAGATCATGCTCCAACTCAGCTAGTACTTCTGCAGCCGCGTCCTGTGGGGCGGTACCGGTGCAGCTGGATGTAGTCTATCAAAAGGCCGGAGGTTGGCTGGACGCTGTGGACCAACATCTGCATTTTGAAAATTTTACTGTTAGTTTTGAGACGATATATATGAAAAATAAAAAAATACATAATTAGAAAACTTGTGAAAATAAAAGTACCTCTGTCATCCCATTGTTTTCCCGGTGGAAGAACCATGTCCGGATCACCTCTAAAATCCACTCCGGCATACGGAAAGTCCTGTATCGAAAAAACCTGGTCCTCTAACCAGTGAAAGTAACTATCTGAGAATCGAACCACTGTCGCGCCCTCGTCAGGATGCCGGGCCATCACCGTAACCCATCGTATCAGCTTTGGCTCCCGAGGACCCAAGATATCAACAGTGAGTTGCTGAGGGATCAACATTGGAACTCTCTCCAAGGCAAAGCTCACGACTAGAGGCCCATATCCAAAAGTCTTTAGTCGTCCGTTCTTTGCCTTGGTCAGTTGGCTCTTCATATGAGCCGACACAGCTTCACACCAGTTGAAAATGGTGCCTTGGTAACAGTCAATTGCCATCCGCATTTGGGATCCGGAAGCAATGTGTAAAGTGGCCGCGCCGCAAATTCTGGTAACCGTGAACGCTATGAATTTGAGTTCACGCAGAGTGATGTGTTTTATCTCTATGCCTTTCGAATGGTGAGCCCCAGGTGTGCACCACTCGTCGCGGAGACTATCAAGGGATTGGCCACCCGGCCTAGTCCCCGCAAGACTGAGTTGCTCGCCTCTGTTCGGCAAGCCAGTGAGAAAGTATACATCCGAGGGCTCTATCTCGAGCTGGTGCCCTCCTATGTAAAAGCATTGTTCTTGAACGTTCCATCGCTCAACCAGCCATTCCAAGAATCTTACCTGGCCCCTCATGCCCGGTATGGTCCAATATTTGTATAATCCGCATGCTCTTAGGGCATCCAGGGAAGGTTGATGATTTATTGCAGCTTCATCATCCTCTACATGCTCTCTTTCTCTCCAATCTAACATGGTTAATGCCCTGAACACCAGAAATAGTCATTAGAAATTGATTTGGGGATTTTTAGATAGTTTTTTGAGGGGATTGGTGTTTTGAAATGCGCGTTTCACGGAAGACACACCCCGACTTTACAGCACAGGGCGTCCGGACCCTGATTCCCTCAAGGAGGTCTGCGTCTTCCGACCGTTTTCCTGTATAGGAAAAAGTCGGGGGATGCGGGTCACCCGAAGGGCACCCGCGTCCGCCGAGAGGCGCATTCCAAAACCAAACCCCCCCCAAAAAATGAAACTAAGACCTAAAAATTAATTCTAAATGGATAGAAATGCAGAGTAGGATGTGTAAAATACCTGGATAAGACGGCGTTCGATTCCGACGGTCGGATTTTCCGCAGCGACCACAGGAAGTTTCTTGTCAAAAGCTCCTTTTTCAACCTCAACAGTCAAACGGTAAAAATGACATGGTAAAAGGTCTTTTTATAGGTTTTTTGGATGAATTAGTTCCTTTTTTACCATGAAAAGATATTTTTCGATGTATTTTTGCCTATTTTAAACAGGTATGAGTAATGTGTTGCTTTTGTGCAGGACAAAGGGATTTCGAGGGAAATTGTCATTTTTCACAAACAAAAATATTAGAGTCATCTTTTAAGCCCTTTTCTGACTCCTAAAACATGAAAAGATCGCCGAGCGTTTCTTTTACACTCGTTAAAACGGAATTAAAAGACGATCCCCTTTTAGCTCTTTTCTGACCGCAAAATCAGGAAAAGATTGCCGGGTTTTTGTCGTTTCAAACTCGATAAGGAAATAAAACGACGTGTCCTTGATCGCTTTTTACTTTTCAGGTCAACGACACTATTATGAAAGTACTCCTTGGTCGCAAGATCAAGCGGTTCCCCCAGGTATTATTTTATACTTTTTCGGGCTTGAGGGACACAAATATACGAAAAAGTTCAACGTGGAGTCTCCTTTTGTTTTTCAGACTCTCTAAAATTGAAAAACGCCGAGTTTCTCCTATACTGGGCTCGTTAAAACTTTTACAGTAGAGGACCTGTTCAATTACAAACAGGAACGAACCACTCCTTCCTAGGGTTCGAATTTAAACTAGGTTGGACTCGTCCGAAGGATGAGCTTACAATCAAGCATATGTTATCCTCCTCAAGCTTGTTAAAAATAAGGAGGTACTTGCCAGAAATGGTGGGGGAAAAGAGAGAAGAATGAACCTATTTGTCACCTTTTGTCTCAAAAGAAACTTTATTACCACTCTTGAACACGACACTTTTCATTCACCTGGGTTGGGAAATCTTTTACCTCACAGTTGACCAAACCACTTTGAAAGTCTTTAACTGGGTTCCTGGGATTAACTTTGAGTTATTCGTCACCAAGCCATTTGTCGTGTCGTTATGTGTTCAAGAGGTCTGCAAGCAAAACTTTCATCTGCAAAATACTTGTCATCCATTTGACCATCCCTGAGTCAGTCCTTACAGCAACATTTCTTCAACTTGAACAATGATTTCGTGTTGCGGGCTTGCCTGCAACGGGTCGCTTTCTATCGACATCGACACATTATCTAGAAAGATGACTTAGGAATCGACAGTACCTTGAAGTCTGCATGCATCAATGGCAGGTTTCTCGCCTTTGACGTCAGTTTACATCATTGACTTTCGATCAAAGGATTCCGTGAAGTGTTCGACATCAAAACATCTATTCACATTTCACGGGTTGTGCTTGGTACTTTGAGAACCATTGACATTACTGGTGGTCTCTCTCACGCTTGTTAACAGTTTACATCATCGACAGGTAATCAAGTGGTTTCTAACATGTTCGACATCAAATCATTTAATCACATGGCTAGAATCGTACCAATTCGGGAAGTAGAAGTGAAGACCCTGGATCTAGTTTCTACCATCCAGGCTGCGAGGAGTTTTTTATTCATTATCTATGTAGACTAATCATAAACAGATGGCTGCGTCCATACTGTGTCTACAAAAGTCTATAAAAATGATGTATTGCAAGATCATTCCTGTATCAGAGTAGTTAGTCCATTAGTTAAAGTTTTGAATCTGAGTATGGGAATGCCTACCTCAGTGATGATATAATCTTATACATGTATTTTGTGTTGAAAATTGCAGGTTCCAACCAGGTCATCCACAAGACAATCCTTGAAATGATAAAGCGCTTCACCCTTCCTAGAATTACAAAACCCTAATCTATTCCAGGCTTCGCACTTCAGGGGGCAATCTGTTACACTAATAAATGTCACCATGACTACTTACAGTTAGTATGGCTCAAATCAACAGTCATGCTACCCTCTTAGGCAAGTATTATGCCTCTGCTATCCATCTCAAACTCAAAGAAGAGAGAAAGTCTTGTAAAAAATGTGTTTATCTCTGGGGTCGCAGGTTCTCTCTAACCTTACCTGCGGGGACGCTCACAATGTTCACAAAAGCTGCGTCCTTGGACGCTCTGTATGTTAAGGGACAGGTGCGTCCTTCTGTAAAAGGAAAAATGCGCAAGTTTCATCTTAAAAAAGTTACTTGTGGTTACTTCTAGAACTTTCTAGAGGTCGGTTTGATGAAATGGATGCGCCTCCAGTTGGTTCATGTATCCCTATTAAGGAGGAACTTATCCCATCAATAAGGGAGCTATCCCACCCAAAGAGGGGGATTATCCCATTGATGGTGGACCTGAATAACCTCTTTACAGCACTATAAATAAAGGCATTGAGCCAGAGGGAGAAGAGGTTGGAGCTATACATTTTCTTTGGGTAAATGCTGCAGGAATTAGGACTCCCATTTAGAACCTTGTGAGGAGAGATTGTCTTTGCTTGATTCTACTTGGAAGTGGGTGAGCTTTGTCAAAGTAGAGGAAAACCCTTGATGGACCCTGGGAGGAATTTGCACAACACCAAGGCCAGGTTGTAAGAGTTTCTTTGTTTTGTTGTTAATACAAACTGGTTTATTTTTCTCAATAGCTTGTGTTAATGAGTTATTTCATGTGTTCCTTGGTCTGCATGTTGAATATATGTTTTATTATATGAAATGCAAGTGCTTGGTAATTGTTTGATTGTTTGTGGTTGCAGGAATTGATGTGAAGGAAGAGCTCATCCGGATCGGCAAGGACGGACTACAACAACAGCGTTTTGGAATAAGGTAAGCCTAAACACTTGTAGTTTTCATGTTTTAAAAGGTATATTTAGAGAAAGATCACTCCATTTTGTCTTGTTTGTCGCTAGAGAGTTTAGACTCCTAGGGAGGTCAGTTGTGTCCGCACAAACGACTTTTTCCGCCACGACAGCTACGGATGTGGAACATGCAACTGGCAGAAGGAAATACACTTTTCTTATGGGTAAGTTGAGCTATTGCATGATGGAATTCAGTTAGAACTCAAGTGGTTGAGTTTGGTGGAGTTGATTGAGGAGTTGATGGAGTTGTGTTCAGTTTGACTTAGTTGAACTAGTTGTATTTAGTCTAACTACCAAATACACTAGTGATGAGTGATGTGAATTCATTATTAATTAATTCACTAATTATTAAGTCATAAATAAACTAAAGAATACATCAGTTAACTCAGTGCATGGACAGTTCAGTGGAGACAGGTGTTGGAGGTGGAGACTACTATCAGTTGTGACTATAGTTTTGCATGAGATTTGCACAATCAATGATTGAGATTTCCAATGAGGATTGCGCAATACAAGCCAAGGGAAAACGAGCTTGGATTATTCCTATTCTCAGTTTGGATTGCACAGTAGAGGTAGGCAAACAATGGAGGAGATTTGAAATTGTGACTTGATTCAGATCTGAGCTAGTTTGTGTGTAGCAGGTGGAGATAGTACTAAGTACTTGTGAGGAGTATTGTACTATGTATTGTTACATGTTCTCTATCATTATAATATACAAATAGTTGGGGGTTTTCAACTGTATGCTTTCCCCAGTACATACTGTGTTGATATGTGTGATTGATGTTTCAATGTGCACATGCAATTGTTTCTTAATTCTGCAAAATTGATGATCAACGTAGAGGAGGTTATGTATTATGCATGCATTCCAAAAATAGTATATAATCATGATAATCTCTGTGAATAAGGGTTATATTATTCAAAATTTCTACATGGTATCAGAGCAGAGTTGATCATCAGATCTATTATTCAGAAGTGATTACATTTTATTTCTTCAGGCAGAGTCTATAATCGGGCCAGGTAGCCTCTGGATTCATCCTTCCTTTGGAAGGTGAGATATCCGCTAAAAACCCATACAGTCAATCTTTGTACGAGAAATAATTTGTTCTCACAAATTTTAGATCAGAAGTGATTGAGTTTTGAGCTGGTGGAATTCGAATTTACAGCAGTGTTTTCTTGGTGTCAAAGTTGAAATATATTTCAACTGATTGTGATTGGAGTATGCTCTTGAGGGCAGCTCGAATTATATTGCATGGAAAGACATGATGGAGGTGGTGTTAGATGACAATGGGTTGAAGGAGTTCATAGAGGCTAAGGTCCCAAAGCCTACTGATGCTGCTCACTTTGAGGTTTGGCAAAAGAAGATAGCAAAGTGTCGAAGGATTTTGTTGGAGGGCGTGAAGGATCACATTGTATCTAGCCTGCATGGAAAGGATTCTCCATACTTGATGTGGAAAGTGTTGACAGATCTATTCCAAAGCAGGAGCGACCAGAGGAAGTTGGCGCTCAAGGATAAACTCAGAAACATTAAGTGTGAGAATGGAGACAGTATGCCCAAGTATCTCACGAAGTTCACCCAATGTCGGGATGAGCTGGGAAGTGTGGGGGTGACTGTTGATGATGAGGACTTGGTGAGCTTGGCTCTCCGTGGTCTTCTGAAGAGTTGGCATTCCTATCAGGACTCTGTCAATGGTCGGGAGAAATTTCCTGGATGGGAGAGACTTTGGTCAGATCTTGTACAAGAGGAGATCAGGTGGAATACTAGGGATGGATCTTCATCAAAGGCATCTGATGAAGAAAATTGCGCTTTGGCTGCCAAAGTAAAGAAGGGGAAGGAGAAGGGTTCTCTTTCTGAATCTAGTTCTTCCAATGATGAGAAGAAGGTTGACAAATCGAAAGTGCGATGCTTTCTTTGTCATGAGGTCGGACATTATGCCATAAATTGTCCGCAGAAGAAGAAAAATAAGCAAGCTGTTGGATCTGCAGCGGGAGAGGCCTTAGCCTCACAGTTTGAGCTGGATTTTTTTCATTTGCATGCATGGTTTCATCCATGGTGGCAAGTGGTTGGTTTCTTGACAGTGGAGCTTCTTTCCACATGACTGGTGACAAGAGTTTGTTCAGTACTTTGGACGAGAAAGATCTCTAGATACTCATAGTGATGGGTAATGATGAGAAGTATAGTGTCTCAGGTGTAGGCACGTCTATTTTTGAGAGGGAGCATGGAGCTCACCTCACTTTGACCGATGTCAAGTATGTACTAGGACTGAAGAGAAACTTGGTGTCGATCACGATTCTGGAAGATAGAGTCTATGATGTAGTCTTCAGTAAGGGAAAGGTTTTCCTTAGACACATCATCACTAGACAGGTGAAGCAGATTAGTTCACGGGTCAAGAACCTGTATGCTCTTGAGGTTCAAGATGTATGCAAAGCCTTGAGAAGCGGGGCAACTGATGGAGACTTGGTGGTTGAGAGGGAGCGTATATTACCTCTCAACATGCAGAGCCAGAAGAAGTCTCAGACGACTGTGGAGGAGCCATGATTTGTGCAGTAGCTTCAGGAGGTTGTGGAGCAGCCACAACAAGGGAAGCTGAGAGGAGATCGAGTAGAGACATCTACTCATGCAGAGACCTCCAGTAGGGGGAAACTTCAAGCCAGGTGGGCTGAGGGATCACATGCAGCCATACCTCTAGGTAGGAGGTGGGGCAATATAGATTGATCATCCCAAGGAGGAGGGGCAAGATCCTTGAGGTACCCAACCTCCTGGATGAGACCTTGCTATGGGAGCCCCGATGTGGAGTAGCAAGAACCAACTGATTCGGTAGAGACAGATTCAGATGGAGCGACAGAGAGAGCAATAGTGTAGGGAATCCCAGGACAGCGCATAACTATCAGGCTACAACGATGCAAGAGGCACAAGTGTTTTGCATAGTGCTAGGTGGCACAGAGAAGTGTGCAATGGTGCGAGATGCATGGAGATGTTGCAATAGTGCAGATGTCAGAGAGGGAGCACTTGTCAGTAGCAGGTAGAGCTTCAGCATCAGAGTATGTTCCTAGACCAACAAAGTGGTCAGTTGGGAGTGTTTTTGTTCCAAGTGTTGTTGGAGCAAGTGGACCGGGCAATTGCATACAATCCATATCTTGCTGAGAGGGAGTGTTGAAAATGCAACAAGATGATGGAGCTTAGTGAAAAGAAGTCGCCTTCACTAAGTGGGCCTGCAGGCTATTTTTGGCGCAAAGTCTATTTTTAGAATATGTCTATTTTTAGACACATGGATCATGGTCTATGAGTTGCAGGATGCTTCTGTGGATGATTGGTCATGTTGGTAAAAATATATGGACTTCTATTTTTAGACATATGGGCAAAGTCTATTTTTAGACTGCTAGGCTAAAAATAGAACAGTCGAATATTATTAGCTCATAATAATATTTGGACTATAAACATTATCTTATCCTCTTGGAGAATTTCAGTTCAAGCTACGGATGTGGAACATGCAACTGCCAGAAGGAAATACACTTTTCTTATGGGTCAGTTGAGCTATTGCATCATGGACTTCAGTTCGAACTCAAGTGATTGAGTTTGGTGGAGTTGATTGAGGAGTTGATGGAGTTGTGTTTAGTTTGACTTAGTTGAACTACTTGTATTTAGTCTAACTACCAAATACACTAGTGATGAGTGACGTGAATTAATTATTAATTAATTCACTAATTATTAACTCATAAATCAACTAAAGAATACAGTTAACTCAGTGCATGGACAGTTCAGTGGAGATAGGTGTTAGAGGTGGAGACTACTATCAGTTGTGACTATAGCTGTGCATGAGATATGCACAATCAATGATTGAGATTGCCAATGAGGATTGCACAGTACAAGCAAAGGGAAAATGAGCTTGGATTATTTCTATTCTCACTTTGGATTGTGCAGTAGAGGCAAGCAAACAGTGGAGGAGATTTGAACCTGTGACTTGATTCAGATTTGAGCTAGTTTGTGTGTAGCAGGTGGAGATAGTACTGAGTACTTTTGAGGAGTATTGTACTATGTATTGTTACATGTTCTCTATCGTTATAATATACATATAGTTGTGGGTTTTCAGCTGTATGCTTTCCCCAGTACATACTATGTTGATATGTGTGATTGATGTTTCAATGTGCACATGCAATTGTTTCTTAATTCTGCAAAATTGATGATCAACATAGAGGAGGTTATGTATTATCCATGCATTCCGCAAATAGTGTATAATCAGGATAATCTCTGTGAATAAGTGTTATATTATTCAAAATTTCTACAAGAAAGCACTGTGTTTTGCTCACAGGGAGCGTTAGTGGACCTATTAACTCTCTATGGCCATTGTTCACGAATGTTAGTCTCCCAATAACTTGATTTCTAGTTGTGTCTGCAAACCAAAAGGGATAGGAAACCTGCTCATGGACTGAAAGAGGATCTATTACTACATTTTGTTAGCAAAATAGGTGTTATAAAAGTTTATTTTTGGGAAATAAGTTTTGTTTTTCTTTCCTAAAAGCATTTTTTATGAAAGAAAGATCCACATTTTTTATTCACTCTTCTGTTTAGCTGGTTAAAAGCTGCTCTATTTTTGGTTTCAAGTAGTTGTTAAGAAAACATTGGAAATATTTCCATTGGTTATGCATGTGTTAAATGACTAAGATGCATGGAAAGAATATGAATATGTGAAAAACTCTCACCTGTAGAATACAACTTGTTTTCATCGAATTGAATTTTTTTTTAAAGCATTGTCTTGTGCATGATTTTTGAGTCAGAGTCTCATCACATTTCATACGTCAACTCCCCTATAGAAGACAATAAAAATGTACACATAAAATTTACCTAAAATCAATCAGTAACTCTTTATTAAGAAAATGAACATTCGTTTAGGCTAGGATCCTGGGATAGGCAGTGTGAGTAAACTGCCCAAGATTGAAAACCAAACTAGTGTCATTAAAAGAGAGAAAATTCCTTCTGCACTCATACTAGCAGGACCACTCCAATAAAAGCAGAGCTAAATACGAGACAACATCGGACTGTAACTGAAGGTAGCTCGTCTTCTCTTACAAATCCTTTGGGTATTCTGTGTATTGGGGATCCGTTAAGGGATTTTGGAGCTAAGTCGGAGACCCAGGCATCCTGCCCACATAGCATGCTGTCTGCAACTATGTCCCCCTCAGTGGTGTCTATGATTTGAGGTATCCTTAGTCGCCAAGCTTTTAGGAACTTACACAAGGTGACTAGGGCAGGCTGCCCTGGTACCTACATAGACGGACCTACTCCGTCTTCAATTTTTGGGAGGGTGCCTGTCTTCACGAGAGTACTTGGCCCCTTAATTTGAGGTTCGGGAGAAGCTCTAGAGTAACCGTAACTGTAAATTTGGCTATCCCTCTCTGTTATTCATTATGTTACTAGGTTTCATCTCCAGTGATCGGTGCTTATCAGATAGGGTCATTTCCCTCTGTTTGTTGATTGATCAACTTAGTTTATTTTTTACATTTTATAGGCACTCGCGTGTTATCATTTCAGACTTTAACGAATATCACAATAAAATTTATTGGTAAAAATTAACGGTCACCGTGGCTACATCCAACCTTCTTCGTCAATATAGATGATTAATAGGACTTCCTCCACTCATTGTGGAAGATCCGCCGAGCTCCAGTGAACTGGATTCCCCATCTTCAGGGAATCAGTCTCCCAGATCTCACACGGAATCTATTTGGACAATCGATGATTCAAGTTTGTTGGAGAATTTCTTCACCGAAGGATTTCTTCCTCACTTTAACCCTCCGCTAATGAATCCGTTGGACCCACTTTTGATTCTAGCGACACCTGTACTCCCTATGTTTGTAAGTGGAACATTTCCTTCCATCTTGTCGACGACTAACGGGTTGTGGAACTTTGTGGACACTTTTGGTCCTCCACCACTTCCCTAGTCGATGGTCACCACAACACCATTGATCGCGAACCCAACTATCCCATTTGTCCCAGGTATAACCACTCACATGTGTTACAGGGAAAAGTGTCTACAAAGAACTGCTTATCCCACTAAGGTGTGGTAGCTACCTTAGAAACAAACAAAGTAAAACTACTTTCGTTTTTCCTTTAAGTAATATAGATGAGATAAGAACAAGGAAGACCAACCTCTGTCTTGCGCTAATCTCCTAGTTTGATTCCTCTCTCTCTTGATAGTCTTTCGCTACTTGCTCCCTTGTACGCCCAGCTTCACAGAGTACCTGTAAGATCATAGTAGCATAGCACTATACAAGAACATGGATCTATAGTCATAAACAATCTAGGATCAGATGTAAATTGACCATAAATGCATAAAATATAAATGACACAAGAGTACAGAGGAAAACTTGAATAGCTCTTATTGATAAGCAAGAAAGAGCCAAGGGATTTACAACCAGTTGTTCTCACCCAGCATCATCCTCTCAGCAAGGAAGGCCCTCTTCACCTCATACAAAGCTTAGATCACCCAACACTCTGATGTTGTCTCAAGAAACCAACAACAATTCCTTAACAATATGCAAAATTCCAGCCTCTGGATCTCTGGGATGAGGGATCCATATATAGATATCTGTAAGGGAGATGAGTTAGCTTGTGATTTGATTAGTGTCTTCTTTCTGATAGTTCTTACTTCCACTTGGAGATTGATGATCTCTTACTCATCCTTGGTCGAATTCAGAGAGGCAAGTGTCACAGGAGAAGTTTCTGGAAGATTCCATGCCTCTCCACCTCGCAGAATGACACTGCCATTTGTCACTTCTCGCCCATCGCACCCCATAGAAGGGATTTTTGAAATGCAACGCACCCACACAGTGTATTTAGGTGAGATGCAATGCACTTTTCCTATGGAGCAGCTGAAATGATCCTGTTTTGACCAATTCTGAGTAGTTTTTCATGGAGAACTTCTGGGAGAAGCTGTAATCGGTTGACCTTGTTCGTTTAGGGGTTAGAACAACACTTTTAAGGACTTAGGAGCCCTTGTTTTATGGACATTTCATGCTTGGGGTTGAAGTGCCCAAAAATGTCTATAACAGTTGCCCCCTAAAGCATGAGGTCATTAATCTTTTGATGTCGGGTGAAATGCTTTGTTATGAGGATCCGAAGTTCTTTCAAGCTGGGAGGAGGCCTGTAATAAGATACAATACAATACATTATCTTCATAAATTTTCATGATCTAGCTGAGGCAGGCATTCCCATGCTTAGGTTTATAAATTCACTTTCATGTACATAGGACAGACAATCGTCTGAGTGTAGACTAATGATTCTGGTAGAGCCATCATCCCTTTGATTGGATGATTATCTGTGCAGCAATGATGTACATTTGATGTCTTTATTTCCCTGAATATATATCGCATCCCGGATGGATGAAACTAGATCCGGGGTCTTCAATCTCGTTCGATCTTCACTCGAAGTACAAGTCTATCCATGTGAGAGATGTTATGGACTCAAACATGGAAAGACATCGCCTGATTACCAGCCAATGATGTAAGATGTTAACAGGCATGAGAGGAATCACCGATAATGATAATGACCCTCAAGGTACTACAGTACAATTCACGTGGTGTGAATAAAGGACTTGGCGTCGAACACCACACAAAATCTTTCGGACGAAGGTCATTGATGTAAACCTGTCGCCGGAAGTGAGAAACTTGCCATTGAGGCATGCAAGCTTCAAAGTACTGAACGGGGTGTTCCTACATCGACTTCTTGGATAATGAGCTCATGTCGACAAGAAGCGATTCGTCATAGTAGGGCCTTAATGAATCCCACATCAATGACACAGAACGGAGCAAGTGATTTTAATGGAGGTGAAAACAATTTGATGACATAAGGTTCAGGGTGGCGGTCATGAAAGAATGGAGTGTAATTGTATTGTAGTGGGTGAGACACAGGTGAATTCTTTGAATGACTTCTCTTGAACATATCGACGACACTGACGTGATGGACTGGTAGCATTAACCCCAAATGTGGATGGTGTGATGGGACCATGGTGATGTGACCGGTGAATGAAACAACCCAACTCGACTTGGATGCGGAGTGAAAGTGTCATGTTCAAGAGCGACTTGCTACCAACAAAGTTTCTTCAAGTTTTCTTCCCAATTTTTCCCCAGTCATTGCTGACCAATACCTCTTTATTTTTGTCAAGCTTGAGGAGGATAACATATTCTTGTTCTATAATTTGTCCTTCAGGCAAACCCATTGCTATGTTTTAACGAGCCTAGCGATAGTGAAACTCGTTCTTGTCTGCTATGGACAAGTTTGTCACTATTAAGTTTTAACGAGTTTAACAACAAAGATAACTCGGTCCTTTTCAATTTTAGAGAGTCTGAAAAGGAACGTAAAGGAAACTCCAAAATTCCTTTTTCGTCATCTAATCCCTTAAGTCCGAAAAAGTATAAAACAATACAGACGGGATGAATTTTTGATACTTTTAACGAGCCGAACAAAACAAGCGCTCGATCTTTTTGTGTAATAATCCCTCAGGTCCAAAAAGATTAAAATTTAAAGGAGGGATAGCACTTCCGGTCCCTTTAACGAGCTGGAGAGGCCAATGGCTCGACAATCTTTTCATATTTTACGAGTCAGTTGAAAAGAGCTTAAAGGAGACTTGTCTTTTGAGGAATGAGTGATAAAATTGGGTAGCAGCTGATTCCAGGTAAGGTTTGGAATTTTCCAATCATGGCAGTGTTACAAGGATGGCTAGTGAGATCACTCTTCGCAGCTGTTCCTCAAAAGGGGTAAACAATCAAATGGAGGTGAATGATCGGCTAATACAGAGTGGAGGTGATGATGAGAACACCACCAAGGCTTTTAAAGGCTGAAGTACTACATTCACGATGGTTATTTACCGGGAAATAGTTCATTTTTAATGAGCTTAACTGCGGGGAGAAACATTTGCTCATGACTTATGTTTATTTTTTAACGAGCTTGAACTATGTGCTAAAACTGCTCGATTAATCCAGTCTTATAATAAGAATGTCTCATATATGAAAATGAAAATTTTTAGAGTTTTTCCCCACATCCTTTCTTTATGCAAGTTAGGAAACGACCAATCCTACGAGTTTAAAGGGTTAGGGGACCTACAAATTTAAAAAATAAATAGCTGCTCTTCGCTTGCACGCCAAAAGGTTTGCATGCCCCCAGGTATAAAATAGAGTTTCAAGGTCACCTTTCAAACCTCTTGTTAGCGCTTCAAATTTCACCTCAGGCTGAGAAAGGCAAACTCCAAGGCAACATCAAACAACTTAGCCTCGTAGCTAGCCCTACGGGGCAGGAGAGGGCTCTCTTCGGTATATCTCGGCAAAGATCTTCTAAGGGCGGAGATAACCAATAAAGAACACTGATTTTAGGCTAGTAAACTGATAAAAGGTTTGATTTGCGATTTTAGGGTTTCGGTGGAAAGTTGGGGAAAGGCAATTTTGGGTGCGAGGATTGGACACAGTTTTTGCAGGGGGTTCTTTGGGGCAAGGTAGGACAATGTATTGATGCCTTTGAAAGAGTCAGATGGGAAAGAATGACTGGTGAGGAGCTAAGGAGAGCAAGTAAACGCCTTGAGTTCTCCTTAAACAGATGAAAACATTGATATTAAGCAAACTTAAAAGCAGAGCATGGCAGTCATGAATTCTACTTTAACACTTCATTTGCCTAATTTGCAGAAGGAAAAGTAATAATATGATTCACATAAAAAAATTAGAAGTACAAAGAGAACACACCATCAATACATGTAACCACAGGAATCCCAAAAAGGACTACAAAACCCTGGTCTTTCTTCGTTTGCCAAAATTGCAGAGATGCAATGAGTAATACAATAGAAGCTTTCTCCCTCAAGAGTCCAACCATGAAAATGACCAAGAAAGTACATAATATAGGCAATCTAACATCTTTCCTTGCCTCTAGGGGTCGAGCTCATCCTTCTAGGAGCTGTTTCAACCAATTCTAAACTGAGCACTAAAATCTAGGCAGTAAAAACAACTTGCCTCTATAAGCTAGGAAACCAATTCATTCATTAAATTTTTGGCTTTTTATGAATGAATCTTCTAGAAGAGATAAATAAGTGCCATGACATCATAAAATTACATCTATTACATCAAGGAGGATCAAAATCCACTCCAAAAAGTCAAACCTAGTCAAAACTGCGTTTTGCTGAGCTGTAGATGCATTTCTGTGAAAATAGCCTGATGTGTAGCGCCCTGAATCTCAACGCGTAGCGCGCCTTTGGGCCTGCTTTTGAGGCACTTCCCGGAGTCCAAATGAGGAAAAAATGGGCTTTTTGGAAAGGTATAGATGTCTAACTTCCAACCCAAGTGGAATTTTGGAATTTGGTGACCATTGGCCCCTCCAAAATTGCAATCTCCCAAGACTGCTTCCTGTGTGTCAAAAAGGTGGCAGAAAGTCATTTTTTGCTTGTTTTTTGACCTTCTGGAGGCTCAAAACTTGATGGAATCTCTTGGAAATTTCTGAGCAAGTGTATTTTGTCATGAAAAATCCAAAAATGCTGAGTTTTTGAGAAATGGACTTGCCCATCTTAAGGGTAGCGCGCGGCGCACTACGCGTTGAGGGCAAAAACCTGTGTGTGGCACAAGAAATTCACAATTGACAAAATTTTCTCCAAATTTCTTGAAATTTGGGCTGGGAGTCCCCAATCAAGTACCATGCTCAGTCAAAGAGGCTTTGGCCAAAATTTGGAGTGGATCGGGCCTTTTTCTCCGTTTTAGTGCTTTGCTCAACCTCCTTGGATCTGGCGATTGTATTTTTGACATTTGTCTAAAACCATGACACCTGTGTAAAAAGTGAAGGACGTTTTTCTTCTTTGGCATGTTGTCGACAAAAACCTCTCTCAGTTTTCCAAAATTCATCTTTGATTGCTCTGAAACATCTTTTGAGTGAAACTTATCCCGATGTGTGAAACAAGGAATTTTGTCGAAATGAAGCGAAATGAAGGGGATAAGAGGCTTCTAAATTCTTGGGGAAATTTTTGGAAGTAGGGAGGGATGTTAGGAAGTAGGGGAAAGTGGAATCTTAGAGATTGAACAAGGGGAAGGGGTCAAAAAGGGCAAAACACAGGCCAAACCTAGAAAATTGCCAGGTTGTAGCTAGAAACTAGGGTTTGTGCAAAAATGAGGAATTTGGGGGATCTCAGTGATGGAAAGTGTTTGATAAGGTACATGAAGGATAGGGGAAGGTGTATGAACATCTGGATACAAGTTTTGCTAATGATTTGACCATTCAAGAGAAATTAGCTTTCAAAACCCTAGGAGAGGGAAATGACCTTGCTTAGGTGCAACTGAAGCATGAACAAGGTGTAAAATGACTCATTAGACACTGACATGATAATGAAAACCCTATGAATGATGATAAACTCAGCTGAATGGTGACATGGACCAACATTTGGACAACTTTAGAAGGAGTGAAAGCAAACCATAGACCTAATGCCTAGTGACCAAATTTTGCTTGAAAACTCTTTGAAATGACAAAATTTGACCTTGACACTCTGAGACCACTTTGTAAGAGCATATTTGATCACTGGAGGAAGGCTGGAAAGACTGACACTAACACCTCTAACAAACATTTGTTTTATTAGGAAAGGTCTACCTCTTTCAGGTTACCAAAGATTGTTCTATTCACAGCGCAAACAAAACATTTCTCCGGCGATGTCTACCGAAATAGACAAAGGTGAGACAATCCACTCACATAACTTTGAGAAGAGAATATTATTCCAGTCTAACCCCTTCTTCCAATCACGGACAGGAGTACAGTCCATTCATATATCTCTCGCGGAAACCTACCCTATACCCGAAGTTTTCCTGCCGAAGCAGACCAGGGTGCATGCCCCCTGGGTTTCAGTCATGTCCCCTGAATTACTCGCACTCATCAGGTGGACGGACTGGAGATTGATGAGACATTCCTTGTGTGAAAAGACCATTCAGGGATGGCATATGACTATTTGCTCTGTGTGATCCGGGAAATGAAAGATGGTCTACGAGCTTGACCACTCTTCCTTCGTGCGGAAAACACATTACTCTAAAGAGTGAGGAGACAATTTCTCCCATGCAATAAATATAGTCTCGTCGAAGGAGTAGATTATAATCCAGGGGTCCTTGAGCTACCATTACTTTCATGTGAACGGTTTTCCCTCTCAATGTTATGGGCACATTGGGAAGGATCCCTAACGGTCGACTGGTTCCTTTGTCAAAGCCTGTTAGATTTCTCATCTCAGGCAAAAGCAATGGCAAACCAAGTGCTTTCCAAACAGTCGAGGAAAGGATACTCACAAAAGCCCCTTCATCTATGATGGTACCGGCCATAACCATTCTATATATTTGAGAAATAATTCGGAATGGTACACTAGCTGGTAAATGGGGTCTGCCTAGTTGATTCCAGTCGAAAGAAACAACTAGGTTGCTTGTAGGTGGGACCGAATAGACGGCCGGGTACAACTCTGACAAACTTCTTTCCTGCGGTAAAGGAACGGGTAAATTGCCCCCATGTTCATTGGAATCTGTGCTTACGAAAAGAATTTGGACGGTGTCATCCTTATTCTCTTCTATGACTGTATCATCTGAAGATGGAACCTCTGAAGGCAAGACCGGGTCAACTGCCACCTCGACCTTTTGACTTTCGTCTGGTATGGGTTTAGATGGTTTGTCTTCAATGATAGATGCTTCGGCCGACCACCTAGGCAGCTCAGCCAAATTTTCAACTAGTGACGGACTCGGCAATAGTTTTTTATATCCAGGAGGAAGTCATAATGGTGAAACCGGACGATCGTCCAAAACTGTTTTAGCCTCGTCTAAGAAGGGACAACGGTGGATGGCTTGGTCGCCTTCGCACAATTTACAAGGAAATCTATATTTTCCTTTTTGTCCTGGGGCTTCACTTTCACTAGTCGACGGTGTGTTTTCAACATGATCATCAGAGGTTGACGACACTGGGTTGTGCAAACGAGGAGACCAGTCCCTTAAGATCCGAGGGATGCAAGGACAATCTCTATGATAGTGGTCTCCTTTGCAAATGACACATGGCGATTTAGGCCTGGTCGGTGCAGTGTGTGGATTTTTGCTAGACGACACTTGGTTTCCCCCTTTCGCTTTTGGCTCCTTCTTCTTCTTCTCCTTCTTCTTCTTTTCCTTCTTCTTCTCAGGTACTTGATTTTTGGCTTTACCAACCCCATCAAGCGAAGAGGAAGGAGGAGAGGAAGAATTGGAGGAAGTAGAAGGTTGGTGGGTAACTCTGGATTCGTCTAGTTGCTGACTCAATTTTTCAGGAATTGCGGTGTTCTGAATGACAGAGGTTGAGAAGAGCCATACGGGCAAGCCGATTTTCAATCCTGGAAGTGAAAATGTGGCCATATGGGGTTCACCAACATCTCCCCATGAGGAGAAGGAACTAGGATTTCCCCCAAGGGGAAATCCTTGGTTGGTGGGTTCCATTTTCTCAACCTAAGATCAACGTAGGAAAGGGTGATGATTATTCCATTTAAAATAAATTTTAGACGCTTTGACACAACTTGTTTTTTCAATTTTTAAGAGTCAATAAAAAACAAAAGATGACTCTAGTCACCTTCGATTTTTAATGAGCCTGAAGTGACAAGTGCTCAGATGGACCTTTTCTGTTAAGGAGTATAAAAAGGAACAAAAGGGACTACTCTGGAAATCTAGGTAGACGGATTACCAAACCAATCGCAAAATTACAGAATACTTTTTATGGTACGGCAGTCAATCTTCCCGAATGCTGTGTTCAGTGCATTGCGATCGATAGGGCAGCAAACACGGCTTCCTATGGATAAAGGATTAAGCCTATTGGGGTCTCCCAAAATATACTCGACGGTACGTGGGAGCAAAAGTCTGTACTGGCACTTATCGTCTCAAAGCGGAGGAATCACCCAACCATTAGTGAGAACAACAGTTACCATGCTTTACGACACCGGAATACGTCTCTAACCTAGACTTCTAGATGTTGTGCGTTAGGTTCCAAAGCGTTGTTAGATTCATTGAATTTATTTTATAGTTGATCTTGTTTATGAAATTTGCCTTTGAAGTTCACCGCGAGATGTAGATTTATAATTCCTAAAATGCAATCTAAGATAATAAACAGTCTTTTATCTTCTTTGTGCAATGAAAATCCTAGCTACTAAGGAAAGAGATACAGTATTCTTTCACAAAGAGCAAAGAGCACACGCTAAATGCACAGTCCTAAATCAAACCAATCAAACAGTCTAAATGCAAATGCACATGCATGTATTTGTTTTTGGCTTTCTTAGTATGTGAATGGTAAAAAGAAAGCTACTGCACAAATCTGAATTACTTTTCAAGTGACAATTATTAACAAGTTTCTTTTCAAAATAAAAAATGGAGACAATCACAACATTTTATGATTTGGAAATGAATACTTGTTTTTGACACTAGAAAAACTACAAATTCAGACCAAATACAATAGTAACAGGATAATCGACTATCAATAGCAACCAAACTCTTTCCTATGAATGAAAACGACACTTGCGACACTTTCAAATCAAAGGAAGACAGTACGATTACGTTACTTTTTGCAAAGGAGAACTGAAAATGGCTCATCAAATACACAAAAACATTTACAGTTCTTTTGCACAAAGGAGGCGGAATAACCGCAAGGAAAAGGGGTTTCAAACAGAGATATACTGGTTACAGGCAGCAAAATTCATGAATAGAACTGGAAAGAATGAATCATAGAAACCAAAACTGAACAATGCCTAGTCTGATCAGCGCACCTATAACACAGGGAATTTGAAATGCAGCGCACCTACTACACTCGCGAAGTGCGCTGAATTTCAGATTCACAGAATAGTACCTGCGCTGGGCCAGAGACGAGACTTTGCTTGGGTTCCAGGTCACAGTTTGCAGTTCAGTTCATGGGTTTTGGCCAAGCAAATGGTAATTAGTAATGCAACAATTAGGGGTAGATCTTAGGAGGTTCTGAGAGCTACCACAAGGGGCAATCAAAGAGTTTGTAAATCAGTTGTTTAATTTATAAACAAATCCTGGAGATTGACAGAAGTTGAATTTATCTACTTTGCATTTGCATAGAAAATGCAGTTCGAAAGCTACCTGGCTCGACTTCAGGCTCCATCTGTAAGTTTATAA
The DNA here is from genome assembly GCA_031772625.1 of Pinus tabuliformis. NCBI lineage: Eukaryota > Viridiplantae > Streptophyta > Pinopsida > Pinales > Pinaceae > Pinus > Pinus tabuliformis. The sequence continues at coordinate 849,663,842 of CM062814.1, forward strand.
AATAGACAACAAGGAAGATAAACAAACAAACTAATTCGTCCCTAGCGGAGTCGCCATTTTGTTATAGGGAAAAGTGTCTACACAGAACTGCTTATCCCACTAAGGTGTGGTAGCTACCTTAGAAACAAACAAAGTAAAGCTACTTTTGTTTTTCTTTTACGAAATATAGATGAGAGAAGAACAAAGAGGACCAACCTCTGTCTTGCGCTAATCTCCTAGTTTGATTCCTCTCTCTCTTGATAGTCTTTCGCTACTTGCTCCCTTGTACGCCCAGCTTCACAGAGTAACTATAAGATCACATTAGCATAGCACTATACAAGAACATGGATCTATAATCATAAACAATCTAGGGTCAGATGTAAATTGACCATACAAATTCATAAAATATAAATGACACAAGAGTACGGAGGAAAACTTGAATAGCTTTTATTGATAAACAAGAAAGAGCCAAGGGAGTTACAACTAGTTGTTCTGACCCAGCATCATCCTCTCAGCAAGGAAGCCCCTCTTCACCTCATACAAATCTTAGATCACCCAACACTCTGATGTTGTCTCAAGAAACCAACAACAATTCCTTACAATATGCAAAATTCCAGCCTCTGGATCTCTGGGATGAGGGATCCATATATAGATATCTGTAAGGGAGATGAGTCAGCTTGTGATTTGATTAGTGTCTTCTTTCTGATAGTTCTTGCTTCCACTTGGAGATTGATGATCTCTTACTCATCCTTGGTCGAATTCAGAGAGGAAAGTGTCACAGGAGAAGTTTCTGGAAGATTCCATGCCTCTCCACCTCGCGGAATGACACTGCCATTTGTCACTTCTTGCCCATCGCACCCCATAGAAGGGCTTTTTGAAATGCAACACACCCACACAGTGTATTTAGGTGAGATGCAATGCAATTTGCCTATGGAGCAGCTGAAATGATCTTGTTTTGACCAATTTTGAGTAGTTTTTCATGGAGAACTTCTGGGAGAAGCTGTAATCAGTTGACCTTGTTCCTTTAGGGGTTAGAACAACACTTTTAGGGACTTAGGAGCCCTTGGTTTATGGACATTTCATGCTTGGGGTTGTAGTGCCCAAAAATGTCTATAACAACATGACACCCTCTACCAGTGGAACCTAGCCAATGTCGGGTTCACCCCTTTAAAGTCAAACAACATACCTTCGACAAGTGCTACATACAACTCTCCCTATAACACTCAATATGGCACTATGGGCATGGTTTCCATCCACCAACAATATGGTTGGCCTCCATTGTACAGTTCAAACCCCAGGTCCAAATATCTGGGGGCATTCCCAATATGCACATGCCAGTAGGGAATGTAACAGTTTCCCCTTCATTGTCAAGCATGCATGGTTAGTCGCTGACTAACATGAGCGTTCCTTACGTCAATCAAGGAAAAATGGTTAGTTTTGTGACAGTTGGGAATCCTCAAGGAGGTCCCAACCAATCCATGGGGTCACCCTACGCATAAATTCAAATGAGTCAAGTGGGCACCGCTTATCCTGGAGGCAATTCTATACCCCAGTATCAAAATCCCCATGGAAATCTACACCACAATGCCATACCTCAAGGCAACTACTATACCACGCAACCCATGTATAATATTGGTACTCAAATGATGGGAGGAGCACAAGGCTACTCAAGTCATATGTCATCGCCTTGGTTCGAGTTGGGGGCACCACACTCTCTGCCTTTCTTGGCAACATTGGATATACCTAACTTGTACAAAATGACAAATGACTCCATCTACCACAACTTACTTTGGCCACCAATCTAGCATAAGATACGAACAAACATCCCCAAGTTTGAAGGAAAGCAAGGGGAGGATTCGGGCACCCATATCACCACCTACCATCTTTGGTGTGTTTCAAACTCCATGGTTGATGATAGTATCCGGTTACATCTTTTTCCCTGCACCCTCACTGGAAACGTAGCTAAATGGTACATTGAGTTACCACATGCATCAGTAAATACCTTCGACACTTTAGTGATGGAATTCCTAAAGCACTTCCAGCTACCCATTCGCTATGAGACTGGGACAAAGCTCCTCACTTCATTATGTCAGGATACAGCCACCAACATCTTTGATCATATACATGAATGGAGATGTAGGCGGAGGTTATTCAAAGCTCCCCTTCCAAACTATCTCTTAGCAGATTGGTTCTGCAAGTCCTTCCTCTCATAAATAGCTAAAGATGTCACTTTAGGTGGTGCAGTCATAGAAGACTAATCCATACATCGTGCCCAACACTTAGATTTGATATATTCACAGTTTGGCACTCTTTAAGACATAATCCCCAATGCCCCTCGTAACTCCAATATTTCTGCTACTCAACACCCCAGAGTGCATGCTGACGAGATTGTTGGTGCAACCTCTGTGGCTGCTATGAAACAACTCAGTGGTCACATTGCCCAGATGTCAGTGGACCCCTCTACCAAATCGATTGCTCTTCCTACCACCACGATAAACTCTGTGCAGTCTACATAAAAACCTGGTCGTAGGAACAAGAAGAATAAGAAAAAGATCACTCCTTCTGAGGAGCAGTCAACAAAGCAGCCAAACCCAAAACAGAAGGCCACTGCACCTCCTAACGATGAAAAGGATAAACCCGCCAGATTTCCTTGCAAAATCTGTGCTAAAGGCCACATGACCTATCGTAAGAACAATATTGGTAGGACCACCGATGTCCTTAATAATCCTTTCCTCGCTCAGCAGCAGTAAAACCTTATCGCAAACCAACCCCAACCCCCACAAGGGGGCAACGGTGGTTCACAACATCCTTTAGCTGGTGAAGGATCTTCTACTCTTTACACCTTTGAAACAGTAGATCTACCAACAAGAGCCAAATCCTATGGAGCTCCCGTTGCTCATGCAGAGGAACATTCCTCAAGTCAAAACCCACCGCCGCCCAAAAATTTACATATCGAAAGGCTAGTTGCTGACCTTGTAATTTGACTCCCCAAAGGGGCACTTTGATGCAAAACGCACAATACATCTGCACGTGCCACCCAAAATTACAACATTGTAGAAGACTTGGTGCAAGCACCGTTGACTATGTCTGTGCTCAAAGTATTACAAACATGTCCAGTACAAAGGAAAGATTTGCTTTTGGCTATTGGTGGTATCGACCCACAGGATTCCATGCTTGCAATTTTTGACATGGAAAAGTGTAAACATCCCCTTTCTCACTAGCTTGTATTTCAGGTGCAAATCTTTTCGAAAGGTAAAGGTATACATAGAACCGTCATCGACAAAGGCGCTTCTACCTGCGTCATGTCAGCTTCATGTTGGCTTGCTTTGGGCTCTCCAACCTTATCCCCACCATCGAATTCCGTTAAAGCTTTTGATGGCCACACTTTCATCCCAAAAGGTTACCTAGATAGCTATCCCATCACCTTGAATGGGAAAATGGTAACGATAGATATTGAAGTCGTGGATCATAAACTCGACTATAATCTAGTTTTGGGTCACACTTGCACTTATGCCATGAAGGCCATTCTGTCTTCGGAATTCCGTATCATCCTCTTTCCCTTGGATGGAAAGATAGTCAAAGTGGACCAGCTGTCCTTTTGCACCCCAGATTACTCTCCGTTACCTTGCAACTCTGTACCCTTAGTGGGTGGTGTACTTGACTCTTATGTCAGTATCGGTACCGGTCTACTGAAGGCTTCTTCCGTGTTGAGTTGTTTCCCCCTTTAGCCACCCAAGGTTTCACAGACGGTCAACATGATTTCATCCATTCCTCATGAACAAACCAATCCATGGATCCTACTGGATCCTTCAAACATTGGCACTTACAGAGAAAAAATGTCGTTGTCACCAGCTGGATTGGCCTACCAAGCCATTCAATCTGCATTCGAATCTCTGGTCAATTTGGTTACAGCCAACGGTACCACTGCCCCTCCCATAATGGCTCCTTCTTTCGATCCACTCAATCAAGTCCTACCTAAGGATGAAGCTATTAGAGAGATCATGAGTTTCGAAGAGCGACCTTGGGAGGATTCGCACCATCGTGTTTCGATATCTAATTTGGAAATGATGGCTCTTCAAATCTTGTCCCCTGACATACCAGAAATAGTTTCCTCACCATATACGACTACCCAAACATTGGACTCAGAGGGAAACATGGGCAATATTTGAAAAACATTTCTCATTGATATTTCTGTCACGACAAGCATCATGGAAAACATACAGATTGAAGCCAATTGCAATCCTGAGTAAATTGTGAGCTTCACCTAACCTTTTAATAAGGACATTTGCTATGTTTTCCCTTGGTCTTATGAGGAAATTCATGGCATAGGCCCTTCTATTTTCAAGCATGAGGTCAAGAATGATCGAGCATTCTTTTTATGGTATTTTCCTTGCTCGTTAATCCAAAACATCCTCGAGTCTCCTTCTTTGGGCTCGTTAAACTACCACGAAGAAGATCAAGTATTCTTTTTATGGTTATTTTCTTGCTCGTTGATCTGGAAAATCCTCGAGTCTCCTTCTTCACTTTTGTTAAACTACCATGAAGAAGATCGAGCGTTCTTTTTATAGTATTTTTCTTGCTCATTAATCCAAAAAACCTCAAGTCTCCTTCTTTGGGCTCGTTAAACTACTACAAAGAAGATATGAGCATGTTCTTTTATGGGATGTTTTCTCGCTCTAAAAACTAAAAAATCCTCGATTTTTTCATCATTGAGCTTGTTAAACATATACAACGATGGTCTGAGCAACTCCTTTCCACTCTTTTTCTAGCTCATTAAACTGAAAAATACCATTAGACCATTCTTTTTAGGGATTTTTTCCTCGCTCATGAAATTGAAAAAATCCTGAGTTTTTGTTAGGCTCGTTAAACATTTATAAAGATGGTCCAAGAATTCTTTTAGGTACTTTTCTTGCTTGTTAAACTAAAAATCCTGAGTTTTTGTCACCGAGCTCGTTAAAAATCTACGGTAGCAACAAGAGCACTTTCTTTTTTGGGACCATTTCTCGCTCTTAAATCAAAAAAATCCTCGAGTTTTTCCCCTCCTTCAGGCTCATTAAATCTACGAAGGAGGAATGAGCAGTTATTTTACCACCCTTTCCTTGCTCACTAAACTGAAAAAGATACCTTGAGTTTTCTTCATTTGAATCGTTAAAATTTGATGAAGGTATTGAGTTTGTCATCGTGTGACTCATTAAAAATTCACGATGAAAAATGAGTTTAGTCCATCTCCTCACACTCGTAACAAAATGAGGTTGACATCTATTGAACATAGGTTTCTCTTTATCCATATTCGATATATTAACTCATGGAAATGTAACCGATCCAAGTATACTATTAACCTTTTGTCACACCCGGTTAACAACTATGACAAAGGGACCACCATGGAGTCATTCTTTACGATCTTTTCAGACTCTCTAAATATGAAAAGACCACCGAGTTGTCTAGTCTGGACTCATTAAATTACACAGACAAGATATAGAGTCACTCTTTTTATGATCCTTTTCAGACTCTTAAAACATGAAAAGATCAACGAGTTTACCTGTCTAGACTCATTAAACTAATCATATAGGGTATAGATTCATTTTTTTTGTGGTCCTTTTGGGAATCTTAAAACATGAAAAGATTGACGAGTTTACCCGTCTGGACTCAATAAACTAATCAGATGGGGAAAGTGGACAATACAACTGCATTCAGTATTAGAAAGCGTGGTTTGGCAGCAGTCGTTCCCTTGAACATGGCACTCCCTTAGATAAACCTTCCTTGTGATGGCCTCTCAATATGAATCCTACCATCCTATGAGTTTTAGCCTATATACCCCAATGTTCTTGCATCTCTGTATCCTAACACTCTTTGGTGTTCATGAGTCTAGTGCTGCATTGCTAAAATAGTTGTCGTGCCTTCTATTGTTCAAGGGTTAACCTTTTGTTTCCTCCATCAACCCATCAAGCATATCCTTTCATCATGCCCTCTATTTTTTAGACCCAATGCTCAAAGATTCCTCAAAAAACAAAATCATTCTTGTCCCATTTCGTGTCGATTGATGTAGGACACATTATTGCCTACCTCTCGACAAGTATCTTCCTATCGACTTCAACACTCTATCTAGGAAGACAACCAAGAAACGCATTCATTGCCTTGGTACTTGCAAACATTAGTGGCAGGTTACCTTGTGTTTGATCATAAGTTCTCATTATTGGCTCCTGGTTAAGCGATTCTACAGGTGTTTAATGACAAAACATCTTTCACACTCGTTATATTGTACTGTGCATCTTGGAGACCATCACCATTATCGGTGGCCTTCCTCGCATCTATTAACGGTCTCCATTATTGACTGGTAATCAGATGATTTTGTGCATGTTCGACATCAATGCATATATTCACATGTATCGATCTATGTTGTTCGGTGAAGCAGAAATCAAGACCTTGGGTAGAGGCTTGCATCACTCAGCCTTGTTTCCTCTCCCAAGTTGCGTATATTGTTTTTTGGAGACAACTTATTAGGATGATTCTATTATGACACCGGATCTGCATTGTGCTTATCGGTGGCCAGCATCATCATATATCTTTGGAGAAAATCACTATGACTAGCACTGGCGCATTAACAACCTGCTTTATAAAGCTTCTCTGCAAGCCTAAGGGTGAATTAGTGACCCAACTAACTCAAGTTGCTAGTTCGAGAACAACGCTAGATGATCCTAGTGAAGTTCTAAGGGTCAAAGGAACGAATTGACTCATAAATATCTAGATATTTGTTCCTAGAATCACTCAAGAAAGGCAAGGAAACATCCAGATTCAACCTATTTGGAGGATTTCTAATCTTAATGAAGGAGGCAAATGGGAAAGAGCTGAAAGGCATGGAAAATTCATTGATTTTACCTGAGGGAACTCAAGGAGGAACTTGGCAACCCTAACTCAATTGCTACTTAAGCAAAGCTAGGGTTATGGTGATAGAGGTTAGAGGATTTGAAAGGATAGCATACTTGACTGTTGAGCATTGTCTCAAATCATAAGAAGTTGGTAATAAGGGGGAGAAAGAGAGAAGCTGGAGGGGTAAGGGAAGGCTAATACAACAGACGGTTGTAATCACTCTTCCAACATTAATATAGAACTACAATTGTACTGTCTACTCTGTGGTGTTGGTACTATCATTCATTCAGTTGTTTGTCCAATACCTTTTAGCATGAGTAGCTTAGTTATGTGTAAGTAGATGTTATTTTATGTATTCATGTATTAGTTATCAGAGTTGTATGCTGTGATTATGCTTGTCTCTTCTATGTGCAGGACTTGATCTGGAGCTGGCTCGGGGGACTTCCACCTAGCTCCATTGTGCTCTCCAGCAAATCTACATGGAGGCTTAAGGTAATCTACCTCTCCTACTTTCATAGTTAGTTATTCTTTATGAACATGCATGTAACTTTGCGACGGTTGGAGATAATCTTACAATCTATGGAAGGTCCTGGGAAGACCTTTGAGGCTATCTTCATTCTCCATACACCGTGCATTTTATCCTATAGCATAAGTGAGACTACAACCCCCCAATCTCTTTAACTGTTCAACCTATTCAACTTTTTTTTAAACCTTCTTAAACGTGAACTGATGCATCGAGCAGAACATAACACTAGCATCCCAAATGTGCATGCTCCTTCCATATTTTAATTCCTTGTTGAAACCACATTATCACATTGTTTAAAATTAAATGTTCACATCTTAAGTTACACCACCTACTTTGCTCATGACAACCTAAATTATGTGAGTTACTAGGAGAGGATTCCATTTTCTAAAGATGAAAATATAGGGCCTTACAACCCAATCCGTGTAACAATTTGAATATATTTAACCTAAAGAAGGATACTTACCCTACTCCTTCCAAATTTGACATATGAATTTTAAGAAACTAACACTCATTTTTAATTATTAAATCCACTTACTATATTTTTTTTTCACCCACCTAACATGCAAGAACACTAAATCCTTTCAACAAAACCACGTTAAGAACATTTGTTTCCTTCACACATGTCAGTTGTTTTTCCATAAATTTTGAAAACAAAATAATTACCTAGAAACCATAACTATAAAATTAAATTATTATTATTATTATTATTATTATTATTATTATTATTACACAATATATGTTTTCAAACATAACCGTAAACATGTAAGAGCCTGTTAGTTTCTCAAATACCACTAAATCTGATGCAACTGCAAATACAATAGTGTATCTATACTTTCTCAGAATTGAAAATTTTAACATATTTGTAAAATTTAAAGCTTTAATTTGGATGTAAAAAACCTCTCCCAACCAACTAAATATTATGTGAGTGAAAATAAAATAGTGTATCTATTTTTTAATTTTATTTTAATTTAATTTAATTTAATTTTATTTTTTCAGAAATGAATATTTTAGAATATTTCAAAAAGTTAAGCTTTAATTTTTCTTTACAAAATATCTCCTAACCAAAATCTTATATCTGTTTTCTTTTCACAATGCGAGAGATAAAACATTCCCAACAAGAACTTCAGATATGTTTTCTCGTTTCTTTTCAAAGTTGGGGAGTGAAAACAAGATTTCAGAGATATCACATATGTTTTTTTGTTTTCCTTTCAAGGCATGGGATTAAAAACGAATTTCAGAGAGTTATGAATTAAGGTTTTACCAGTAGATATCGAATGCCAACATCAGATCTTTAGTCCATTGATGATATCAAGGTATGATGCATTTTTAACTTCAATGTACTTACACCCCACATTTTGTCTTCCACATAGAGTGGAGTACACACACTTCAGATATCTTCTTCAAAATCCATTGTTTTTTTGTACCCACACTTGTATGTTTATGATTTAATCTGTGTTGCTTTCTATTACGATTTGAAGGGATGGAGTTGGAATTTGATGAGTTTGGGAGGCCATTTATTAAAATAAAGGAGTTTGAGCTCAAGACCCGAATAAGAGGCTTATATGCTGAGAAGGTTTTGGCTTGAAAGGGCAAGGGCCTAACCCCGGTTCGACGTTAGCTGTGCCAACCAACAAAACCATAAGTTGTTGGCCCTTTCAGCATCAACCCGTGTAGCACAAGTTGTAGTGTCACCCGAAGCAATATTGGGGGATGATAGAACTAGGTTTTTGCATCCAAAGGTCTGTGTGATGGGTTCCTATGGTTTCCAGCACTTAGTTCTATCTTCTCGAACCCTAACCCTTCCAAAACAATTAACAATGATAAATCTTATACACAACAATTAGATCTTCGCGAAGGTCATTAACTAGTCATAACATGCATAGATTATATTGATCTACCAATTTCACACATTAGATAAACCTTTATTCATATATTTTGAGATACATAGCATACACACATAAATTGCAAAATTAAATACAAATAAGCAAATACGCAAAGTGTGGATCAAAACAATCTTTTATTAGATGATCTCTCCAGTCCATACTTTCTTTCCTTGCGCACTCAGCTACAGGGGCCCACGCACTTAGCTTGTGGACTTACCAAGGTCTCCACACACTTAGTTGCAAGAGCCTTTTTCTTTTCCTATGTACAGGAAATAGATCCTCCTGCCTTAGCTTTCTTGCCCAAAATAATGATATTCTATATTATGATGCTTTTCTAGACTCGCTACGATTCTTCTATTTATAGCCTTTCCATTTACAATACCATGGTCTGCAGACCATGGGTGGGTCTCAAAACCTTCTTAACACTTAACAACCTAAGGGACTAAAGCCCCTTGGACTCTTACAATCTTCATGCTCCACTTCCACAAATCATGAAGACTTTCCTTTTTCACAACAAGGAATTACAAAATTTAACCCCAAGGACCCCACTCCAATAGACCCCTATGACAATTTTGTGACCCTTCCTCGAGTCACTCAGTTAGCTCTTCAATATTCTCTTGGATTTCATGGAACTCCAACTTCAGAACCTACAGATCATTTTTTCCCTGCGTAGCTTCCTACTGCACTTGACTAATTTCTCTATAGTAGGGCCTTCCACTATGAGGCTCGTGGTTCTTTGAGATTTTTTCATGCCCTTAAGCTTGCTTTGCACTAATAGAGTTAGCTGTCTAGCCTCCTTTGTCTAAGGCTTTATTTTGTCCATAAGAATGGCCTCTTTCTAGTGCATCTCTTCAATTTCATTCTGATGATGCTTCCCTTCCTGTATTTTTGTGAACTGTTATATTGGCACCAAAGTGTGCATAGTTGATCTAATCTCATTGAACTGCTGTTGTTTTTCTTTAATGTCTACGCCAATCTTCTACAGAGTGGGGTCCTACTATAGAGATATCCATAGCTCCGTGGCTTGCTCGAACTACTTTGTGCATTCCTTGGTTGTTGCATCTAGTGTGGCCATTCCTTCCTTTATAGCAGCTTCGCATTCCTGTCAAACCTCTGGTGGAGTTGTCGGTTACAGCTTCAATTGTAGCATTGAAATCTACAAATTGAGTTCAAAGCACACTTGTTTGACTTCATCTTTGGACTCTTTGACCGCCACATCTAGCTTCTGGATGTTTTTTGTTGACTCTACATCAGCTACAATGTTCAGTTTAGGAAGCTCATTACATGCCTATGTAATCACTACTTCTAAGTGTTGGCTGCGCATAACAACCTCTTCCTTTTCCTTCAATGCCTATGCCTTTTATTCAAAGATTTGTGCATTTTTTGTTTTTACTTCATTAATCACCAACAGCATGTGCTACTCCCTGACCCTCAATTCATCCGATACTCCTTGGTGTAACTCACGTAGGGTTTGGATAGGGAGTGGTACAATGTTGATGGCCAGATTCTTGATCTACAAAACTTGGGCATTGGCCTCTTTTGAGTTAGCGTTCAAGGTTTTGTCTGGAAACTAAGTCACATGGAGATCTAAAGTCTGATTTGTGTCTACCACTGTCGCACTTGCTTGATGCAGGCTTGACTAAACCCTACTTGCTTGACCTACGCTCTCTTCCAGTTAGCCTGTTTGGATCTGCAAGTCACGAAGATCCTTCTATAAGTTTCCCAACGCCTGCTGATACTGCTGCTCAAACTAGGTCCATAGTTTTTCTGTAGTGTCCCAAACCTTGTCATCAATTTCGTCTAACTCCCCTCCAGTGAGGACTAATGGATCCACCTGGGTGAATCTAGTCGACTCATGCTTCTTCTGTGGCCTATAGATTGTCATATTTTTTTATTTTTCTTACCATAAACAGGGTTCCCTGCTCCATGCCCCCACCCTCTTCTGTATCTGACCCTTCCCTATCCTTCTAGTGCTGACAGTCAGACTCCTCAACCTCAATTATAGTTTCCTGGGTTGCTTGCTCTTTGTCAGAAGTTGCCTTGGCAGTAGCTTCCTTAGCTGTAGCCTCTTTCCGTTGGACAATTTCTCTTGAGCTACAACCTTCTAGGCTTCCTTTTATGTCTCTGCAGTTGATTCCTATGTAGTGGCACCTTCTACTTCTTTGCACATTCCTACGCCTGGATTTGATGGGTAAAGCTACTCTCCTATCCATTTACTGACAACCTCTGCGACATCCACTTCACCAACAAGATAAGGAAACTTGTGCCATATCTTATTTGGATCCATTTGGGGATGAATAGAGACATTATGAAAGTCATCCTTAAAGTCGACACAAGGCTCATAATACTCATATAAGGTAGGAGATAGCCTCAGCCTTTGGCTGATCACCATGCATAGATACATCTCTAACAACACCCAGAACATCTTGGTCTCAGTAACACACGCAATGTCCTTTGTTTACGAGAGTGAAGCAGACTTCACTGTCACTGGGAGATCTGAATCTTGAGGAGGAAACTAGTTGTCCTCTAGCGTCTTGCATGCTACTGATGCTATCAAGAGTAACAACCATGCATAATTAAATGCCTTTCCCTCATCCTGGGCCTCTTGATAATTATCTAAGAAATCCATGCACAAGCACTGAGCCCAGTTGTACTGAACTCCTTTGGTGCACTGCGTAGCCAAAGAGATCACAGGCACATGAACCTCATCCAGGCGGCACTTCTGCATGATATTCCATGCCAATATTTGCATGGAGAACCGCAAATAAGGATATAAAATGGAGTGGATGGAATATGCGCACGACTTTTTAACCTACCCAAACTTTCTCTTCATCTGATCTGTGAGTTGCTTCTCCTTTATTTTCCATCCAAATGTTTCTACTGGATCCACACCTTGATCGGGTGGCAAGGTGATCCATTGGATCAACATATCAGTAATTGGGATGGGTTCTCCCATCCATAAACACCCAACGTGCACCAAGGTATGTAACTGTTGGACATATACAGTGCTAATGATGGTGCAATTGAAGTGCGACACCTAGAGCATGTTCAGGAGGCTTGCTTTCTCAACACCCACGACCCACTTCACAGGTTCCAATCACGTAACCCTGGTTTCCTCATAATAAATATTTGACAAGTATTTAGCTAACGCAAGATGAGGGAAATTCTCATGATCTCACAAGTCCCAATCCTCTAACTTGAGCATAATAATGCGGCCCAACAACATTGCCTCAAACACCACCGTTTCTGGCTACAGTGGTGTAGAAACCATAAATTAAACATTATTTGGGTCCTTAGGCACCTTGGTTGTGCCCTTGCACGGTGGTATTTACTTTGGGAGCTGAGTCATAGGCTCATCCACCTCAGCATCCATATCCTCTATTCCTTCGCGTAGTTCTTCCTCATTTAAATCAAGGGGCTCATGTGGCTAGTGCGCTATGTCCATCTTCCCCTTCTCACAGATTTCTATGGGAATTTTTCACGGTGAATGCCTCACTAGAACCCGCTACAGTTTCTTTTGCTTCTTGTCAGCTGCATAGGGCTTAGGTTTAGGAGTCCTAGGTGCCATAGTAAAAAATCTCATAGGAAATCAAGGCATTGCTTCAACTAAGGGTGTTGCTTCAATTAAGGGCATTGCTTCAGTTGTTGGGGGCATTATAGTCATTTTTTCAAAGATGATCCGTCACTAACAATTACAAAAGTTTGCAAGCTATAGATGTGCTAGGATTTCCTCCCAAACCTTCTCATACATACAAAACTCATCCTGGTAGAAAAATTTAAGGAAAACTGGTTGGAAGCAAAGTGTTCGAATGCGGGGAGGTTGACCAAATTTATATGGGAATTCAAATTTGAATCCAACCATTCCCTCCAAATTTCTATCATTAATGCATCTTTGGCGGCAAATTTCCAAATATTTTCCCCACAAATGCACCTTCCCCGCTCCTAATGGAAATTTGTCCATCCAATCATCTACAGTTCTTCGAACGACTACTTTTTTAATAGGTTGCGCGACACCAACCTTTGTGGTGTAGCCACCTTGGCACAGCTCCCCTCGCCACCCTACCTTCTTCCATCGGGCAAACATCTTAGTTCATCTTTCCTATTGTTGGCCAGTGTAGTTTATAGTCCCATAATTCCTTGTAGCTACCTAGATTACTAAGATTATTCCACCATCATATAGTCATTGTGCATGGGTGGGGTCACCCTTGTACAAGTCTAATCGACTTCCATTAACTCTGTCTAGAAACAATTATCCATTCAGCTTCACAAGATGATCTGCGTCACCATCTGTAATTTATTTTACCACATAGGGTCCAAGACAATGCATTTGAAACTTTCTAGGAAATTTCATAAATTTGTTGTCATACAATAATACCAAATCATTAACGTGGAAGATTCGCTACTTTATATGTCAATTGTGCCATGCCTTTTTGGGCTCCTTTTTCACATGTTTGCGAAATCCCGCTAAAAACTGATCGTCCTCGAATTCCATCAGCTGCGCGAGATGATCCTCCATAGTATAGATATCATCCATATCGATCAGGGCTGCAATCCACAGATTCAACACAATTTATATGATGGGCATCATAGCCTGCTACCCCTAGACCAACATGAAAGGGGTTTGGTCTGTCAATTTTTTACAGGTAGTTCTATATGGCCGTAGGACTATTGGTATGTACACATTCCAGTCATTCTGCTTTGCATTGCAAACCTTCATTAAATCTCTCTCCATGATTTTGTTTAAGGCTTCAACAATACCATTAGCTTGAGGGTGATAGGGTGTACTCTTCTAATGATAGACCTGGAATTCTTCAAGCATCATGACAATCGTCTCATTTAAGTAATGTGTGCCCCTATCACTCATTAGTATCTTAGGGAAGCCAAATCAGGACAAGATAAATTCAAACATAAACTTCACAGTGGTAGCTATGCTACAGTCATTTATCAGTTGCACTTTCGCTCATCACGTCAAGCATTCAGTTGATGTAATAATATATCGTGCTCCATTCTTTTTCCCAGGTGGCCATATCAGACCCACAAAATCAATCACCAACTTATCTAATGTCTCCAAAGTTATCTGTGGATTTAAGGGCAATTCATCCCTCTGTGATGGTCTCCCCATCCTTTTGGCAAGCATTACATGCCCTACAATATGCTTTTGAATCCTTATGCACCGTTTGCCACAAAAGTCTTGTGCACAGGATCTTCTGTGTTGTCGCTCTTCCTGCATAGCGTCCTCCCACCACTCCTCCATGTGCTTCTGTGAGGATTTGTGGTCATTCAAACTCTCAGAAATATTGGTGCAATATCTCATCAAAGCCCATTTTATATAGATGTCCAGCGATCACAGAAAAATCAGCCACACGAACCACCAACTCCTTCTTCTGTTGTGTAGAATATCCTTCTAGGGTTGTGGTAGTTGTTAAAAACTGAACTATATCAGCGAAGTGATCATCTGTGGCACGAAAAGAAAAGAGATGAACATTAGGAAACCCTTCTTCCAAACCAGTAGGCTCATCACTAGTCTCAATCCGAGATAAATGATCAAGACTAGCATTCAAGCCTCTGAGCTTCATAATCACCTCAAAATCATACTCTTGAAAGAACATCATCCATCTGCAGATCTGCCCCCCCAACATAGGCTTATTAACCAAGTATTTTAGAGCAGAATGGTTTGTATACATATTGAAGTGAGTACCTAACAGATAGTGCTATAATTTATGTAGGGTGTACACCATTGCTAGTCCTTCATGCTCTGTAGTCGAGTAGTTCTTCTCTGCCTTTGACAATTTCCTACCTGGAAAAGCTATAGGATGATCAATATTTCCTTCACTTGGTTGGGTCTTCATCTAGCACAATACGAGAAGCGTCCACATGACCATGAAACTCCTTTTTCCAATCCAGGAACACCAAATGAGTGCGGTGACCATTTTCTCCTTCAAAATGTGTAAATTGTTCTCACATTCTTCATCCCAACAGAATGTCACATCCTTCTTCAACAATTTCTCCATTAGCGTAGTGACTTGCATATATGCCTTGATAAACTTTCTATAATACCCCTGATGGCCCAGTGTCACGCGCAACTATTTTACTCTCTTCGAGGCCTCCAAATTGACAATAACTACTATCTTTGTGAGGTATACCATCAATCCCTACTCGTAAACCACATGACCCAACACTATTCCATAAGGAACACAAGAGATGCATTTTTTCAGATTCAAGGCAATCTTATGTCGGTGATAGGTATCAAACATAAGGCGTAGACTTGCAAAGTGGCACTTTACCAACCTAAATATAGTCCAATAATCAAAGTATACTTCTAAGAATTTATGGATAAATTCCTTAAAAGTTCCAAGTACTACCTTTGAGAAGATTGCATGTGCATTCTTCAATCCAAATGGCATTACCCTGTATTGGAAACATCCCCATTCCATCACGAAGGTGGTCTTGCTACGATCCTTCAGTGTGATCTTGATCTGATGGTACCCCAAGAACCCATTAGTGAATGAATAGGCTTTCTGCCCTCGAACATTCTCCATGACTTCATCTATAAATGGTGTTGGAAATGGGTCACGGATGCATGCATCATTGAGATTCCTCAAATCTACACATATCAAGATTTCATCTGGTTTCTTTTTCCTAGATTACTGTAGGACTTACCTAGTTTGATTCATCCACTGGTTCAATGATCCCAACCTCTAGTATTTTTTCCAATTCTTTGTGCACAATTTCTTTGCATTTTGGATTCAAACAGTAGGGTTGTTGTTTTACAGGATTTTCATCTGGCTTCAAAGCAATCTTCATCACGCCAATATCCCCTACTATCCCTTTCAGATCTGAGAACTTGGTGGGAAACATGTTCTGTTATTCGTGCAGCAGTTCCGTGACCTTATCAACTATATCCTCATCCCAATAGTCGCTTATTTTCGCAAACTTTGGTTGGGTGTCTGATCCAATGTTTACCTATCTAGTCTTCGAGGGCCCTACTATGTCAGGATTTTCTTCTTTGGGTCCTTCAACTTCACATTGTCCCTCAGAATTTGGTATTTCGATATTTATAGGGTCTTCTTCTTCTTCAGTGGTCATGTTATAGCGTTTTAGCTTATGGAACAACTGCGTATTCCATTCTGGTTGAACCCATTCTACTGGCTCCTAAGGCATTCTCAATATTATAGCCTTAATTTGTTGGAGCGCCTCATCAATACATTCAAAGCCATCCTCAAAGTTGAAGGTAAACAGGAAACTTTCCCTCAAGATAGCCCATTTGGCCATCCCATGGTGTAGCTCAGTTTCTGGGTACCAACTCATTGGAATGGTATCCAAAGTATGACAAACGATATGCACCCATTCAAGTTGAGGTTCGTCTCCCCAAAATTTATTCCACCACACCAAATCCTCACGCAAAACATCTTTTCTATGTATTTCTACATCATACAGGTATTGGTGTACATGAACCACAACTTCATCCTTTACCTGTATTCTTTCCAATCAATGAAGCCATCCTTAAGTATACCCCACCAATGGGTAGGCGTAGTACCATATATAGTGCCTGGAACCGATGCTCTTTAGGTACCTCCCTTTCAAACTTATCCAAAAAAATGTTAACATCACCTAAACCATCATAATGACATGAAGTGATTTTGTAAACATGTGGCAACGTAATAAGGAGACTTCAGGTAACTTGTTTTGCCAATTCTCAAGTTCGTTGTCGGAATCCGAGGTGTAGGAGCTATCTCTATCCCATGTAATTTTTCCTTATGATGTAGTATTGATCCAATCCTCATCACACGCAGTGATCTTATATATCTAATCTAGATCGTCCTCTTCTTCATAATCATGGACTGGTTTGGTGTACCACGCACCTATAGTTGGATCTAATAATTACTCGGAGCGCCTTCCTCTCAAATTTCATTCTAGGTTTCTTCGGACTAATTACCACATCCATTTTGAAGACCCAATTAATGCTCAATAGCGTAGGGTAAGGATTACCATCGTCCACTATCTTGATCACTTCAAAGTCATCCATGGCGCTCTCTCCCTCAATATCCACTGTAAACCATACAAGCATCCCATAGCAATGATCTTTTGTTGATATCCCATGCTTAGATGAATAAGAGACCATTGCAATTCAGGTCTTCCCATTCTTTCCAATTTTTTTTGGTTGCACACTCACATAAGATCCTAGATCGAGAATTACCTGATCCATTTTGTACTCCTCGATTTGTCTAGTTAGCCTCACTTCACGATTTGTTCATTTCTTGTTTTTTCCCACTTTTTGTACAGAATGTTTTTATAAAGGACTCTTGACCTTACCTATATAGTTATCAATTAACTCTTGGAGTCCTACTGCCTTTCTATCTCGCATCAACTTCATACAAGTCTTCACGAAGGTAGCTAATAGCGAAGGATCTACATCCTATGCTTCATTGTTTCCGCTAAACTTCTCCTTACTTCCTAATGTAGAGGCCTCAACGAAGTAATTTTTGTCTTCCATAAAGGTTTCCTTAGCTAGGTTTAGATCAAATCCAACTTCCTTCTTGGTAGCCTTACATACCCACCCTTCAGTTTCCAGTTGTTTTCCTTTATCTCTCCAGTGGAAATACCACTTCACGTCACTATATTAATGCTAGGTTCTTCCTTGTGAGGCTTTTATCTCATCATTTGAATATTTGGCATAGGTGTTTCAACCTTCTTCTCCTGAATCTAGGCTATTAGTACTTGGAAATCTTCTATAACATGATTAAATTGTCAGCAATACTAATAGGAGGGATGCATTGGTTCTGACAGTCACGTGAAAAATGAACTGCTTCTCCATAATTATAACAAATTACTTGTCTGTGATCCCTTCCACCCCCTCCTCCTTGTCATCTTCCTTGGCCCTGGAATCCTCTGTGCATTGCACCCACGCCCTGATCCGAAGGTTTATTTTTTTCTACATTCTATATGGAGGTGTTCGTTCCATCATCAGTTCATAGCTTGAGCAATTGTGCTCATCATGCCATACTTATTTACAAAAAGTACAAACTGACTGTTGTGGAGTTTTGACGAACTTTTGAAGGAGATGACAATTGTCAGTCACGTGCTCCCTAGCTATGTAATAGATAACAGACCATAAGGTTACCCCTATGCTTGGTACCACAATATTTTTTGGTTTTAGACGAACATGACCCCTCGAATAAGGTAATTTTGATAAACAGGATAGTGTTCTGTGTCATGACCCTAGCCTTTACACTTCAGGCACCAAACTTCTGGACAAACATCGAGCTGGACTTCCTTTCCCTTCTTTAGGCTCTGCAACTCCATGTGTAATCTTGTCAGCTGTGAATGAATCTGTTGTACCCCTTTATTCATTTCATGTACTGGTGAAGCTTCTAATCTCATTGCGATCTCCACTACTTCTTCTTGTGTTCCTATATTCTATTGTGACAATGGCAATCTTAGATGTGGTACAAGTGAAGAAATGTACTAATATCTATGTTGAGTATCTGTAATGGTCATATTAGCCTATTGAATCAGAAATTTTAATCTTTGATCAAAGTGCCATGAGAACTCATTTACCCTCTACTCAATCTCCTTGAACTCTGTTACGGACTGGGCCTAAGATTTGGGCTTCTTCAACTCATTGTTCAGTGCTTTCTGGGTTTCTAGCATAGTCACATTGGGTTTATCTGTGCAAAATTTGATGTACCAACTCAGCTCTATCCTGCAGTGTTGTGACTAGTTGCACTTTCTTCATATTTTCATCGGTGTTTTCTTGTTCCTTCCATACAACATCTGTAATGAACCAAAATTGTTCGGGGTATTCAGTTCCAAAACCCTTAAACACATACCTCTTCATTTTATTTTCCATGTTAAATGATGGAGGTGGAGGTGGAGGAGGACGTGGAGTGGATGGAAGAGGTATCCCTCTGATACCCTTACTTACAATATGTAGTGCACTTCACCATCGCTATCAGATGATCCTAACAATAATCTATTTTCAGAGATTGATTCTTTGTTCCTTCTGAAATCTCTCCCACTTCGTGTAGTCCCAAACATCAATTTAAAGGCATAACCTGCTTTTCAAACAATAGCATCTTAATCCAGGTCTTCAGAGATTTCAGGCACTTACCTCTTGGTCCCTTGAAGAACCTGCGCTTTTCTTGATTGTAGTTGGTGGACATATCGATCGTGAACTTGGTGATGAATCCTTCTAGAATATGATCGATCCAATGATCAATGACCCACACGGTTTTATTTTTTGAAGCCTCCAAGCGCTTCACCAATTATGTGGTCCACACAATAGGGCCATTAAGCTTCCATGTACACTAACTATCTGCCAATTTGGATAGCCACTCATGAAATTCATAGGGGAAAGAGTACAAAAATATTTCATGTTCACCTATTAATAGATATCTATTCAACCACTCTTCCTTCGAAAAGTATAGATTTCTTTTCTCCTCGGCTGCAAATGTGTGGAGCTTATGATCGATCCACTTTTCCATATATTTCTTTGTGGGGAACCAATTATCATACATTACTTAGAAATATCCCGGTATCGGCAACAAAACCATTTGTTTGCTTGATGGGGACTGACCCAGGTTCAACATTAGTTGTGCCAACCAAAAAGACCCTAATCTGGTGGCCATTTTGGAAACATCCTGCATAGTGCAGGCTGTAGTCTCACCTGAAGTAGTATTGGGGGATGACAAAACCATCCTTCTACATCTAGAGGTCTGTTTGATGGGTTCCTTCATCTTCTAGGGCTTAGTTCTATCTTCATGAATCGTAACCCTTCTAGAACAATTAATAATGATAAATATCATACACAATAATTAGATATTTGTGAAGGTCATTAACTAGTCATAACATGCATAAATTATGTTTATATACCAATTTCATGCATTAAATAAACCTTTATTCATATATTTCTAGATACAAAGAGGAGACACGTAAATTGTAGAAGTAAATACATATAAGAAAATACAGAAAGTGTGGATCAAAACAATCTTTTATTAGATTATATTTCAAGTACATACTTTCCTTCCCTGCGCACTCAGTTGTAGGGTCCCATGAACTCTACTTGCAGACTTACCAAGGTCTCCACGCACTGAGCTACAAGATTCTTCCCCTTTGCCTAAGTATAGGAAACAAATCTTCCTCCCTTAGCCTTCTTGACCAAAACAATGATTTTATATATTATGATGCTTTTCTAGACTCGCTATGACTCTCCTATTTATAGCCTTTACATTTACAATACCATGGTCCGCAGACCGTGGGTGTGTCTCAAAACCCTTTTAACACTTAACAACCTAAGGGACTAAAGCCCTTTTGAATCTTACTATATTCGCACTCCGCTTCCACAAATCGTGGAGAATTTACATTTTTACAAAAAGGAATTAAAAATTTAACAACAAGGACCCCATCCAAACATTCTAGCTTCTAGGGCCATCACAAGAATCATCCACACCTCACTCGGACCCAGGGGAATGGACAAGATGCTCCAGAGTCTGGACCATAGCAAAAGAAATGTTAAAAAATGAGAGGAAAGATGAATGTATGTTAAAAAAAATGAACTTTGGAGGGTTATCAATTGGAGGAAATGCTAAGGCACAAGCCTAGGAGAACTTATACATGAAAAAATACAGAGCCTATGGTTCCTGGATATTTGAGGGTTCTGGATATTAAACATTTATGCTGAAACATAGTTTGAGAGATATTATACAGTGATAGTTAGGCAAAATTAATGGATTCTACGTTGTCTTAAGTGTGATTGGAGGCATTCTATTGTGCTTCATCATATTTGAGAAGTTAATTATCAGAAAGTTTCTTCAATGATTGCTACCTTCAGTTCCATTAACACTACCACAAGTCCTCAAAATCCCAACAAATCCTTTAAGGTATGCATCACTTTATCTAGTCTTTTCTTCCTATAAATATGGAGTATGTCATAGCCTTCAAAAATATGCCTAATGTACAATTTCGTGGTTTTCAGCCTACTATTGACTATCCCTATTACATTCAAAGTACAGACCATGTTTTAGTGCAATTGAATTAGGCCAGCTTCCCTTCCTTAAGGTCAACTTGTCAATGCTTGTAAATAATTTATAGCACGAGACTTTAATCAGGATAACAATTTGGTTGTAAGTCCTTCAAGGCAGTTTTTCGAGACACAATTTAGTTGCTTTCGATGTAGTATATAATTTCTCAATTATTTTTTGGTAGGTCTTTGGAAAAAGGCCACCTTTATGAATTGTCCAGTCTTTCTTTAGATATAGAGTTATACAAATTGAACTTTATGAAGGATGAGGCCTTTGTTCTTGACCTACATAGAATAGTGTCTTCACTTGAATACGTATGACAATATAGCACAACAATTGGTTGCATTTACATGTTTCTTACGACAGTTGAACACAAGAAGAATAAACTGCACTTGAATTACCATTTCATGAAAAACCACAACAAGGAGGTGGGCTTGAATTTTTAGTATAAGCACATAGCCATGATATCCAAGTGCCATGAGTTTGATCCCTATCTCAAAGTTCCCTGAGGTTACCCTAAGGTACTAGGTAAACACCTCGGGAATAGAACCTAAGTTGATGGTGTCAAGCTCCCTCTCCATAGGCCTTAATGGAAATGTTGCAGTGGGATTGGGTATGTAATATGACATATGTTCCCTCATGATTGTTTGGTAAAGAATTTGGGAATGGAACTTTGGACAATAGTGTTGATCTCTTTGCTTCCCAAGCTTTAAGTAGAAGTTATAATTAAGTAGTGGGCTTGGGCTTGTAATACATGCACTTGGTATTGATCTCCATGTGCCATAAGTTCAACATCTACCTCCAGGTGCCTGCACAGATGCCTAGTAAAGCCCTTAAGAATGGAACCTTGGAAAATGGTTTCAAATCACTACTTCCCAAGTCTTAAGGAGAACATGGGTTTGGTTTGGTTTGTAAGATGAGCACTAAATATTCATCTCTCAGAGCCACAAGTCCAAGCCCCATCTCCATGTGCCATATGAATATTTTAGGATTCCAAGCAAGGGACATCAACCCAAGCCCACTGGCCTTCCCGGAATTCATATTTTATATAGCATCTAATTTCATTATGTCCATGTAGGTTTATTATAGATAAGCACAATAAAATGTCATTGACCTCCTAAAGTCTAGACCATGTATTTCTTCTTGTTGTTATAGATGGGTATTGTATGCATGGGTCATGCTATATTGTTTTATTAGTAATCTATTGTAGAACCTAAGTTGTACTAAAACATATATGGCAACGGATACAGATACATGGTTTGAAATGTATATGACAAATTTTCAAAACATTTGGATACATGATGGCAAGGAAACGACACACACATACACAGATATATATATATATATATATATATATATATATATATATATATATATATATATATATATATATATATATATATATATATATATATATATATATATATATATATATATATAGATATATATATAGATATAGATATATATAGATAACAAAATAAGAATATCATATTATCATTCATATTTTACAATAGAGATTCTATATCTAAAAGTACATAATGTCATAATCAATCATCATCATCATCAATTCAGCATAAACATTGTCATTGTTCAAAAGTTTAAAGTGACCACTTCAACATAAACATCATTGTCATTGTTCAAAAGTTTAAAGTCACCACTTCAACATAAACATTGCCATTGTTCAAAAGTTTAGAATACCATCATAAATATATTTTTACATATGTTAATTTTAGGTAACAATTGTATGTTCTATGCTTTAGAGAAATTTTACTTCAATTTCTTTATCAGCCCAATATCAATATCCAGGCTAGCAATCACATCAACATGATAGTAAAATGGAGATAGAACATAAACATAAATAGTAGAAGACAAGTCAAGGCAAGAGGACACAAGATGTGGCACCAGCTAGGGACAAACCCCAATGTGGGGAAACCCTTGATCAATTATTCATACAGTCTTCAATAGTTCAACAGAGAGAGATATAGTATAATTTAGAAATCCGATAATTTATAACAGTAGCGAAAGAGCCCTAACCAAAAAAGTCAACGTTGGTCAACAGGGAAGATTTGACCATCAAAAATTTGGTAACCTTCAATCAACTTCGGCCTCCAACCCTCAGAACAGCCAAATGTAGCCCAGACAAAGTCTTGTCAAACAGTCCACCTGTAGTCAACCCTAACCACAGTCAACGCTAGTCAAACAATCGATAGATTGCCTCTATTTGTACGCCTAGAAATTCAGCCTGCCTAATCAGATATAACCCTCACAAAAATGCAGTCAAAGTTGGTCAAGGCATGGTCAATGTAGTCAAAGTAGCCTCCTAAAGTTCTCAATCAAATATGGTCACCACAGGGACAACAAAAAAACAACCTTTCCTTCACACATGTGGAGAGAGAGTGAAGCCTAGAAATTTATACACAATCATGTGAGGAGAGAGAGATGTTTGAAGATGAAGTGTGTCCAAATAAGGGTAAGTCACCTTTTATTTATATGCAATGTTGAGGATGAATAGACATGACTGTTGGGCTTCTGAACCCTCATGAGTTTGTTGGTCGATCTTGAAATTTTTTCCATAATCAAAATGGATTCATAACTTCATTTTTACATGTTAGAATTAGATGATCTCTAGATCAATCCTACACCTCTAGGAGAGAGGAATCCAACAAAAATATCATTTGTCATAAATAAGATGGCCCATGTGGATTTTGGACCTAGTTTCCAATTTTAACACTCCTTCGTAGATAGCGAGAACTCCATATACTAATCCATCTACCAGTTTGTACTATCTATTCCATCAATGAAATTCTCTACACTACTTTGCTATGCTAAACTATGAAGAAGAATAAGTGATCGAGAATGTATCATACCATTCTCTACTAACCCGAACTCATTCCCAATCGAAAGAGAGTGTCTCATACCACTCTTATTGACCTGAAGTTAGTGTGAATCAAAAGAGAGTGTCTCATACCACTCTTATTGACTCGAAGCTAGTTCCCATTGATCCCAACTCAATATCGGTCATCCCAGTATAGGGAGTACGGTAGTACACGATGCATCCATTGGTAGTACTATGGTATCTATCCTCATTTCCCTACTCATTTTCCAGATGAGAGGTACTTCCCATGAGTACCCGACTGCATGTGTATGATGTCTGAGTAGGAGAAGGATGAACCAATCATCTTGCCCACATATCGCCAAGGGGTATCACAAGGGAAGGTGGAACCACTCACCCTATACACAACAGACCACTTGGGGAAAGTTGAACCACTCATCCTATTGTTTCTTACCACTCCAAGAAGTACCCCAATCCCTTCAAAGCTCCATGAGCTCAATGTCCACCTCATAAAAGGACCCTCATAAGAGGGTCTCTCCATCACTCCAAGTCGTTCTCGGAAGGCCAAGAATTTTACCTTCCCTAGGGAATTTTTCAAAATATCAATAATTGACTCATCAGTCCCAATCTGATAGAGCTTTATTGCTGCTCATTATACCATATCCTAGATAAAGTGGTACCTAATATCTATATTCTTGGAATTATCATGAAACATGAGATTATCTGATAATCATATCCAACTCTAGTTTTTGCAGAGGATCATGGTGGTATACAGAACATGTCTTAACAACTCACTAAAGAGCTTCCTCAACCAGATAAATTCACACAAGGCCATACTGTAAACTATGTATTCGTCCTCGACAATGCTCACGGTAACTATTTTCTGATTCCTCATCCAGGATATCGAAGAAGAACCCAAACAAAAACAACATCTAGAAGTGCTCTTGTGATCTACCACATTGCTCGCCCAATCATCATTAGAATAACCATGCTGCCTCATATTTTTGACAATGTATCTTATTACATGAGTGGTTTTACCCTGAAGATATCTCAAAATATTCTTGGCAGCAATCCAATGTATATGATGAGGCTCAACCATGTATTGTACCAATGTGTTAACTCCAAAACATATGTCTGGACGTGAGTTCACCAAGAACATCACTGTTCTTATGAGTTGGCAATACTCAGAAGCATTTCCCAATTCAGGTTCAACAACACTACCACATAACTTATTAAAGTTAAGTTCCGTCATGGTAGTCATAGGCTTGTAGTCCACCATCCCAAATCTTGCTAGTATCTTCATAACATATTTTCCTTGAGAGAGGAAAATTTCACCTGGCTTTTGCTAGGACTCCATCCCTAGGAAATCGTGCATGCATCCTAAGTCCTTCATCTCAAATTTAGAAGCCGACTCCCTCTTACATTTGTGAATGAGAGGGTATGCATCTATCAAAAATAGGTCATCCACATAAAGTACCAGAATGAGAGGTTTATCATTTTCAACCTTAAAGTAAAGGTTCAGATCAACTTCACTTCTAGTGAATCCCATCTTCATCAGATAGCTATCGCTCCTCTCATACAAATCATAGGGTGCTTTCTTCCACCCATAGAGAGTTTTCTTGAACCTACATACATAAGATTCTCGATCATGAACCTCAAACCCCTCGGGTTATTCCACATAGACTTCATCTTTGACTGAAGCATCCAATAAAGTGGTCTTGACATCCATATGATGTAGGTTCCATCCTTGTCAGTCAGCAAGGGTTATGATTGAGTAGATTGTGGTATATCGAGCAACAAGTGCAAATATGTCATTGTAATCTACACTTTCCTTTTGAGAAAAGCCTCGAGCAACAAAGTGAGCCTTGAACTTTTCTTCATTTCCATCAGCTCCATGCTTGATTTTGTAGAGCCACTTAGAGGTGACAATCGATTTGTCTTGCAGTCTAGGAACCACATCCTAGCCATCATTCTTCATAATTGACTCGTATTATTCATTCATATAATCCTTCCATACTTGTTCCTTCATGGCTTCTTCAAATGATGAAGGCTCGTTTTGAATGGTAGTGCTCATGGCAGCCAAATATCCTTGATACCCATTCAACATCTTTCTTTCATACAAAGTCCCCCTTGGTGCAATGTGTCTCTCCACATCTTCGAGAGTCTCCCTAAGCCAGTAGGGTCTCCTTTTGGGGGAGGAGGTTTCATGAGGATGAGGATCAATAGGAGCCATAGGCTCACCAACATCAGGCATCGTTTCATCCTATTTCCCACCCTAATTTTCGGTGTGAGCTTCTCTATCCTTCCTTAGGATAGGAAGGTTTTTGATCTTCATGATGGACATATCTTTGTTGAAGGTGACATCATGACTTATCTCAACTTCCCTTTGACTAGCCACATAAATTCTATATCCCTTAGAATTTTCAGTAAAGCCCGCAAAGATTCCTTTCTTCCCATATCCACCTAATTTTCGTCTTTTCTCTTTCAGCACATGAAAACATATGGGGCTTGAAAAAATTATAAAATTAGAGACAACGGGTTTCTTACCACTTAACATTTTTTTAGTACTCTTGGAGCCTAATGCTTCAGGAGGGCATCAGTTTTGAACATAAATGGAAATATTTGCAGCTTCAACCCATAGAAACTTTGGAATCCCTTGATCATGAAGCATGGCATGAGTAGCTTCTACAATAGAGCTATTATACCTTTCAGCCACACCATTCTACTTGGGACTGTATGGCATTGTAGTCTCCCTCTTAGTACCAGCTTCTTTGTAATAAACTTGGAATTCATTGGAATCATACTTGGTCACATTATCAGTCCTCAATATCTTTATTTTCTTCTCGAATTGGTTTTCAATCAAGGCTTTGAGGTGTTGGAACTAGGGGAACACTTCATCCTTCTTTGTTAAGAAGTAGATCCAGGTCTTGCGAGAATAATCATCCACAAAGATGAGATAATAAAAGTATCCTCCCGAGGCATTTATGGGCATCATACCAGATATGTCAGAGTGGATAAATTGAAATATGTATGTAGTCTTGCTAGTACCTGAGGGGAAAGGTCCCCTTGTATGTTTTCCTGCAGCACATCTTGGACATACAACTTCATGCTCTACTTTGAACTCAATGGGCGAACCTCTAGTGCCATAGTTTAGATTGTAGAGATATATCACAACACATGGCTGCCAATGGACTTCATCCAACTTGATACAAAGTCTCAACCCTGAACCCAATAGTAAAAGCATCTTCAAAATTTATTTTCCACACACTTACCTTCCCATCAATAAAAGGAACTTTGAATCCTTTATCTTCCATTGCTGAAATGAACACCAGATTCTTCTTGAGATCAGGTACATATAGTACTTCTTGCAAATGAATAGTGTTACCTTGATTCAATTGAAGGGTAACATTCCCTACTCCCTTCATAGCATATGTGGCATCATCTCCAAGGATGATCCCCAAGTCTGTCTCCTTTTCTACCAAATTAGAGAGGGCTTCCTCGTATCCATTGATGTGCCTTGAAGCACCACTATCAATCAGCCAATTTCCCACAGTGTTTGGAGGAGACACAGTGGAGATGGCTGATATAAGATAGTACTCTTTTTTCTTACTATTAACAACATTAGATTCTTCATACCTGAAGTTACTTGATTTCTGGGAGGATCGACTATTTCCTTGATGTCCCACATTCCTTTTTCCTTTTTCATTGGACTTGCCATTCCTTCTTTCGTTGTTTTTGAAGTTGCCCCTGGAGTTGACATGATAGTCATCATCTCAAGGAGTATCCCTTCTATTAGGACAGTCCCTTGCATAGTGGCAAAACTTATTGCAAACAAAGCATCTTCCCTCCCTTCCATTTTTGAATCCTAGCCTTCCTTGACTTTATTTCTTTGAACCTACATTTTTCTTCCTCTTGGCATGAGTAGAGAATGCAGTGGGGTTTCTTCTATTAGAAGGCATTTCTTTCTCCACCATTCTTGTTTCTTCTTGAATGCATCTCGATATCAATTCTTCAAACCCTGGAATTTGATCATTGTTGAGTATAGTGTTTCTAAATATATACCACTTAGGTGGGAGTCCTCCAAGGCTAGTGAGAGTAAGTTCCATGTCAGGAATGACTTCTCCAATTGGGAGTAGATCATTCTTGATCTTAGTAATCCTCAAGAAATAGGATTGAATGTCCTCATCCTTTTTGTTCTTAATATCCTTCAACTTATTCTTGAGAAATATAATTTGATTAGAATTACTAAGCTTGAACATGTCAACCAACCTATCATATATCTCCTTGGAGGTCTTCAATTCAGGGATATAGGCCACCAGATGCTTGTCAATAGAATCCCTAATAATCTTCTTCACTTTGAATTTATCACTATTATACTTCATCTTCGTAGCAGCCGGTGAATTTGAAGGAGGTCCAAGGATTTTATCCTGCACATAATACATCATTTCTTTGTCTTCCAATGTCAAATCAAGAGACGTCTTCGATCCTTGATAGTCATATTTATCACGGAGCTTGTCTTCAGTGGAAAAGTAGGATGAGGAACCCACTGAGTATTTTTTCCTTGTCGACCTATCTTTATTGATCTCTCCATCACTCTTGTTCGGGATTCGTCTTCACCTCAGCTCTGATACCATGTTAATTTTAGGCAAAAATGGTTGTTCTATGCTTTAGAGTAATTCTACTTAAATTTCTTTATGAACCCAATATCAATATCTAGTTTAGCAATCACATCAACATGATAGTAAAATGCAGATATAACATAAACATAAATAGTAGAAGATCAACCAAGACAAGGGGACACAATATGTGGCACCATCCAGGAAAAAACCCTAATGTGGGGAAATCCTTTATCAATTCTTCTTATAATCTTCAATAGTTCAACATAGAGAGAGATAATATACCTTACAAATATGACAATTTATAACAACAGCAAGAGAGCCCTAATGAGAAAAGTCAACAATGGTCAACAAGGTAGATTTGACCCTAAAAAATTTAGCAATTTTAGTCAACATCAACATCAAAACAGTAGGGTGAAACAACCCTCAAAATAGTTAAATTCAGCCGAGTCAAATTCTAGTCAAACAGTGCACCTGCAATCAACCCTAACCACAGTCAATGCTGGTCAAATAGTCAACATATTGCTTCGATTTCTATGCCTAGAAATGCAGTCTTCGCAATAAGAGATAACCCTCACAAACACATAATTAAAGGTGGTCAACACAGTCAAAACAACCTCCTGAATGTTTTTTTCCAATCTAGTCAACATAGTCAAAATGGCCTACTGGATTTTTTTTTCAAATCTGGTCAATGCAGGGACAACGAAGAAACAACCTTTCCTTCGGAAGTGTGGAGAGAGAGAGAAGACCATAAAGCTATACCCAATCATGTGATGAGAGAGATATGTGTGAATATGTAGCGTGACCAAATGAGGCTAAGATATCTTCTATTTATATGCAACATTGAGGATGAATAGACATGACTATTAGGCTTCTGAGCCTACATGTGTTTGCTGGCTGACCTTGACGATTTGCCCATAATCAAAATAAATTCATAACTTCATTTGTACATGCCCAAATTGGATGATATCCAGATCAATCATATACCTCTCAGAGAGAGGAATCCAATAAAAATATCAGTTATCATAAATAATATGACCAATGAGGAGTTTGTCCCTAGTTTCCAATTTTACCAACATATTATCAAGTATGCCTTAATCCACCTAATTTATATTATTTAACACATCCTCTCCAGAAGTGGGAACATTGTTGCCATGTCCACTTGAAAATCAATGTTACGGAACCAGCTCAAGAAAAGATAGAAAAGATAGATCAACGCCTTAGAATTCAGCCTCTTCGAGGGGGCAACCTCCTTTACATTACATAAATGAAAAATTCTTGGATGATACAAATATAGGAGTCTAAGGGGTCATAACATAATCAGAGCTGACATAACAATAATAATGTAAGGGCACAATAATAACAATAGTGGGCTTCTATGTGGCACAATATTAACAATATGGGCACTACATGGGTACATCAATATAATAAGTGGGTTGTACTAATAACAATAAGGGGTTACACTAGTAGTATAGGGGCCTAACATGCCCCTCTCCTTCAAAAAGCGTTGTCCTCAACGCTTGAGTAGTTCTTGATGCTTCTGTATAAAATTCTTGTCCTCCCATGAGGAATTTTCAGCAGGTAAGTTCTTCCACTTGATGAGATACTCTGAAATTGATTGATTTCGTAGCTTTCGAGTTCTTGTTTCTATGACTGCTCCAAGTTCCAATATGATTTTTCCTTCTTCTTCAATTCCTGGCAATATTGTTCAAATTGGGATCTTTTTCAACTTTTGAATAAATGGCCATACTTCTTCGTACTTCTTCCATTCATCCCTTGCTTCATTTATCCAATCTAGTTGGATAATAGAAATAGCACAAAAAAATGCTTCCACATCCTCATCCTTGAAGAGTCTTCCCATTCGGTAAGGTTGCCATTTTTTAAGTGCATGTAGTATTGCCAACATTTCCTTCTCATAAATAGCTTGCTTGAGATGTAGCAGTAAAAATACCCAATCACCTACATCAAAACATTTTTCACTACGATGTTGATCTACCTATTGTTTCATTTGATTTTGCACCGAAGTGGCGTTATCCTTTAAAAGTTGGAGAAATTGTTTTTTATGCTCAATGTGATCTTTCTCTGCTTGAACCTTTTTCTTCTTGATATATCCTTCTATCTCTAGATTTTGAGGAGTGGTAATTTCTTCCAATCCTTTACAAGATATGGTCAGATTCATTTCTTGATGCTCGATGTGATCTTTCACTTCTTGAACATTTTTCTTCTTGATATGTCCTTCTATCTTGATAGTTTGAGGAGTGGTAATTTCGACCAATGAATTACAAGATATGGTTGGATTCATTTCTTCTTTCTCGATGTTATATTTCACTTCTTTCACCTTTTTCTTCTTGATATGTCCTTCTATCTTGATAGTTTGAGGAGTGGTAATTTCGACCAATGAATTACAAGATATGGTTGGGTTCATTTCTTCTTTCTCAATGTGATATTTCACTTCTTGCACCTTTTTCTTCTTGATATGTCCTTCTATCTTGAGAGTTTGAGGATTGGTAATTCTTGCCAATGCCTTACAAGATATGGTCTGATTCATTTCTTCTTTCTTTGGGGTGGGGTCCTGGCGTATATCTTCTTCTTTTGATGTTTCTTGATCCTTTTCTTCCTCCTCTTCATATTCTATGTAAAATAATTTCCTCTCAGCACACTTATGACCTTTAGTGCATTTGCTATCACAATTGTAACAAAGCCCTTTTTCTCTCTTTTCTTCCAATTGTTGTGGTGTAACCCTTGTAGGTTGTGGAAGGCTAGGAGAAACAACACTTCCACCTTTATAGTTGTGACGGGTATTCTTATTGGTTTCCATAATTTTTCTTTCCACTATGTCACAAAGCCCTTTTACTCTTTCCAATTGTTGTGGTGTTGCTCTAAAGAAGGTGTTGCTCTTTGTATCCTCATAATGTGCTATCATTTCCTCCACGAAAATTGACCACGTAACAAGTTTTTTAAGAGAACAGAGCCCTTCATACCATAAAAATTGTTCCAGCTCTAAATATGAAGATGCAACACATACCTTTTGTAATAGTGGTACACCATGTAGGTCAAAATATTGCTCCATCTGAAGTATCCAATTTACCGGATCCTTGGCATCAAACTTCCTCATCTTGCTTTTTCTTGATTTTAGGAGCTCGATCTTGAAACGACTGTAACTCTACACTTTTGGATCTTTAAGTTCTGAAATTGCAACTTGCAGTAGCCCTCTGTGTGCTCTTTCCAATTCCACAAGTCTGACCCAAATTGGATTATCCAAGGAAGAGTTATGAGAAATCTCCCACAATGACTTGATTATAGACTAGTTCAGTAGAGCGAACTTGTACGACATGCCATGAGTCACTGTTTCAACCTTTGGATCTGAAAAATGCATGCAACAAGCTACAGTCCATTCTCTTTCTATACCTTCTTACGAAATTTCAATCTGATCCTCAAAGGGAAAGTTATGATGATTTTCCCCAGGTCACCTGTTTGGAATGTAATTTAGGAGTCTTCAAAAAGACCAACTTCCTCAGATCATATCTCTGCAAATATAGTGCGAAAATCTCTGAAATTCGGTCCCGAGGTTCAGAACGATTTATTATCAAATGGGTTTTTTTTGCAACTTCTGAAACATCGCAGAAAAAAAGTTACAGCGAAAATTCGACGATGACCTGTTTGGAGCAGCGAAACCCTAGAATCCAAAGCTTTGATACCAAATGTTATGGAACCAGCTCAAGAAAAGATAGAAAAGATAGATCAACGCCTTAGAATTTAGCCTCTTCAAGGGGGAAACCTCCTTTACATTACATAAATGAGCAATTCTTGGATGATACAAATGAAAATACCTCCTTTCTATATATAGGAGTCTAAGGGGTCATAACATAATCAGAGCCGACATAACAATAATAAAGTAAGGGCACAATAATAACAATAGTGGGCTTCTATGTGGCACAATAGTAACAATATGGGCACTACATGGGTATATCAATATAATAAGTGGGTTGTACTAATAACAATAAGGGGTTACACTAGTAGTATAGGGGCCTAACGAACCCATTGAGTATTTTTTCCTTGTCGACCTGTCTTTGGTGATTTCTCCATCACTCTTGTTCGGGATTCGTCTTCACCTTAGCTCTGATAGCATGTCAATTTTAGGCAAAAATGGTATGTTCTATGCTTTAGAGTAATTCTGCTTAAATTTCTTTATGAGCCCAATATCAATATCTAGTTTAGCAATCACATCAACAGGATAGTAAAATGCAGATATAACATAAACATAAATAGTAGAAGATCAGCCAAGACAAGGGGACACAATATGTGGCACCATCCAGGGAAAAACCCTAATGTGGGGAAACCCTTTATCAATTCTTCTTATAATCTTCAATAGTTCAACATAGAGAGAGATAATATACCTTACAAATATGACAATTTATAACAACAACAAGAGAGCCCTAATGAGAAAAGTCAACAATGGTCAACAAGGTAGATTTGACCCTAAAAAATTTTGCAAGTTCAGTCAACATCAACGTCAAAATAGCAGGGTGAAACAACCCTCGAAATAGTTAAATTCAGCCTAGTCAAATTCTAGTCAAATAGTGCACCTGCAGTCAACCCTAACCACAATCAATACTGGTCAAATAGTCAACATATTGCTTCGATTTCTATGCCTAGAAATGCAGCCTTCCCAATAAGAGATAACCCTCAAAAACACACAATTAAAGGTGGTCAACACATGGTCAACACAGTCAAAACAACCTCCTGAATGTTTTTTTCAAATCTAGTCAACGCATTCAAAATGGCCTACTGGATTTTTTTGTCAAATCTGGTCAATGCAGGGACAACAAAAAAACAACCTTTCCTTTGCAAGTTTGGAGAGAGAGAGAAGCCCATAAATCTATACCAAATCATGTGATGAGGGAGAGATGTGTGAAGATGTAGTGTGTCCAAATGAGGCTAAGACATCTTCTATTTATATGCAACATTGAGGATGAATAGACATGACTGCTGGGCTTCTGAGCCTACATGTGTTTGTTGGCTGACCTTGACGATTTGTCCATAATCAAAATAAATTCATAACTTCATTTGTACATGTCAAAATTGGATGATATCCAAATCAATCATATACCTCTCAGAGAGAGGAATCCAATAAAAATATTAGTTATCATAAATAATATGACCCATGAGGAGTTTGTCCCTAGTTGCCAATTTTACCAACATATTATCAAGTATGCCTTAATCCACCTAATTTATATTATTTAACACATCCTCTCTAGAAGTGGGAACATTTTTGCCATGTCCACTTGAAAATCAACCTATCCGTGCCTCCTCATCAAAAAAGTCATATGAGACCTATAATTCAACATCATATCCAAGTCAGGCAACTTTGGATCCACATCCCATAGTTTGGTGGGCCCAAATTTGTATTTGTTACTCTTGTGTTATAATATAAAAAGGTGTGAATGAACATACACTAGTTCCTCAGCCTTTTTGTGCCCATCTATTTCACTTCACTAAATGAATGAAGTCATATGTACTCCAATTCCTTTCTATTGAAGATGAACTATTGACCTGTGACAAGATACTGATTGCCAATTTTTGGATATGTGGAAGTTCCCCACCATATTAGTTCCACCAACCCATTGGACTTAATCTAGTCTTCTCTTGCATATAATCAATATTAGCAACCCAACCCTCTAATCCCACAAAATGAGAAAAATCTGAACAAATTTGAATCCTAATTGCAAGATTTAAATCCTTGTGAGACTTCTGGGTCTTTCTTTGGAGAATTTCTTTTTTGATCACTTAACAACTTTGTAGCATAATATTTTGGATTCACTGCATATACCAGAAGGTTCAATGGGGTGATCATCTTGTTGCACCATTTGGTCAATATAAATTTTACTTCTTTGTAAAATAATTCATATGGGTCTTCTCCTTGTCATTTATAACCACCCATATCTTCTCTATCATAGAATCAATTCCCTCATACATCTCTCCCAAATTAGGCATATCGGTGTCAAATAAGGGGACCAAATCCACAATGGGCTTAGGAAATGATAATAGGTACTCCACCCTATCCCACCATTCCTCATCAACAACCAATCTTTTCACTGCTTGTGCTCTTTCAGATTGGGATTGCCTCCATTGATTGCAAATAGAACTACATACCATTGATTGTAAAGATTATTTCACCTGCATAATCTTTGTTAATACTATGACGTGAGAAGAAAAATGAGTCTCGACAACCTGCAAGTGCTAGTGTTTCAATAAAAAAAAAAAAAAAATCATAATTGATTGTATAACTATTATAATTCATGAATCATGACATTTGAGAATCCAATTTACATATTTCAGTTTAGAGACATAGAAATTAGAATTTATGAAATAAACTTTAAAGTTTAGGTACCTTAAGGCGCTCAAAATTTGCAAATTACCTATAGATGTCTTCGGACATGTGGTGGTTTGTGATGAAGGCAATAATTTATTTTACCTCTTCAAAACAGATTTGAATCCACTCAATTTTCTTCCCCATATTGCTCAACACGAGGTTCAATGAATGTACAACACAAGGGGTCTAGAAGACGTGCTTACATTTTCCTTCAATAATTAGGCTTATTACTCTACACACCATTGCATTGTCAGCTACAACATTTTCTAGCCCCACCAACTCAATTGATTCAATCAAGATGTCAAAAATGAATTGATAATCTTTCAAATACCCTTCACAATCCACTACCTTCAAAAAAATTGATCAATGGCATATTACTTTTGATCTCTTCCTCCACCAAAAATTATGAAAACCCCAGAAACGCACCATGAATTACAAATGGGGCTTAATTTAGCCTCCAAATCTAACTTCTCGGTACTCACATTATAGTGTGGACCTTCTCATATCAAGGGCTATTGTACCCTTTTTGGGCTTCATTTACTACTTTGATCATCTTTGTCCAGTAAGGATATCACACAAGGTTAAAGGGAAGGCCATTTTCATAGATTCTCTGACCTACAGCCGCATCTTCCTTCTCTCAAGCATCATTATTAAAATTCTTTTTCAAGCAGTCCCAAATCAGATTTCTTTGAACTAGGGTTCTCAATTCCATAAGAGAGAAGTGGAGGCTTTAATGAAGATGTTCCCAACCTTGTTGTTTGTTTGAATTGAGAGGGAGGATTTGCCTCATTTTTTTTAGCATCTCACTTGTCTTGTTATCTATGATATTTTTCAAGTGTTTCCTTGCTTAAACCTTTTCCATCGGTTCCATCTGCTTTAGGTTGGCTAGTGCATATTCGAATTCCATTTCATTTTAAACCAAGTAAATGTTCTTTAACCTGGGCATATGATCCCTTAAACTCCTTTTTATACTCACTGCAAACCCATGTCAATGATCCCCCTCCTTGGACCTTCCCAACAACAATTGCATATTTCCAAAGTGGTGACTTTGGATCAACTTTAAGGGTAGATTCAATTTCATGTTCCTCTATCTTAGACTCATGAATGTATGAACTTGAAGTTGCCATGATGATGATGTAAATCAATTATGAAACTACAAAATAAAATTAAAAAAATATTTAGAATATAAGATGGAACATAAGAATAAATAGAATCCATTCCAAATATTAGACTTTATTCTATTGTGCAAAAAATGTTGACGGAAAAAATACTGGAATCATATGAACCACCACTATTTAGTATTTCAATTTTCTATGAAGCAATTTAATGTAGGAAGGTGGAGGCAACGAATGAATTATGTATCTATGGAATTGACTGCTTGAAGAGGCTAT
The DNA here is from genome assembly GCA_031772625.1 of Pinus tabuliformis. Classification (NCBI taxonomy): domain Eukaryota; kingdom Viridiplantae; phylum Streptophyta; class Pinopsida; order Pinales; family Pinaceae; genus Pinus; species Pinus tabuliformis. The sequence continues at coordinate 849,700,330 of CM062814.1, forward strand.
TGAAGCTCTTTGCACCTTGCCAAGAATAGGTCCAATGGTTGCAAATTGTGTTGCAACTTTTTGTTTTTTCCCTAGATCAACACTATGACATTCTTGTTGATACACATGTATGATAGGTAAGATGTTTTCTTATGTTAAGATTTGAAATTTGTGAAGAGAATTTTTGAAATTAGTACTTACTTACTTGGTACAATGGTTGGGGTGCAATTGATTTCCAATTCTCACACAAAAACGTTTAACCTGGGCATTAAGGTATGCTTTCAGCCTCCAGGTTACACATATGTTCACAATGCACATTTTTTTTTTGTTTATTTAATTTATAAATTGATGTTTAGTTTAATAAGTCTTTTTACTTGTGAATGCTGAAGGAATGTTTTTTTTCTCAAGGATAGAATTTTTAATTTAGAAATTAGTAACGACTCTTTAATATTTAGAGGTGTTAGGTCCTAAATTTCAATGTCTTATTTATTAGAGCCTAAAGGTCTTCTTCATGCTTCTATGCATGGTTTTAAACTTGAAAGCCTGAATAGATTTTCTCAAGTACTAAATTACTAATTGAGGTATTTTAATTTTCCTAGCTAGTAGGGAAATGAGGAAGTGAAGGCAGAGATGAATGGTAACTTACCTTAGTTAAATTCTTATCTAGCTCTACCTTATTAAATTTCCCATTGTTGTTGTCACCGATGGTCGCTGATTATTTCAATTTCAATTTTCCTTTTGGCTCCAAGTTTCCAACTCAGCTAGCACCCTAGCAACTCTAATAATCTGGCTTATCAAGCTCAAATCTTATCTCTTGGAGGCTCTAATATTAAGCCTTATCTCCGTCCGACTCCAAGCTTATCTCGCTCTAGGTGGTCACAAATAAATTCAAAATTCCAAACTGAACAGTGAGCTTTGTTGGTAACTTGGGCGATGCTCTTGACGATGGTTGACAAATTACATTATGACAATGGGTTTTAGCATATGCGTCGTTCAAATGGGATTATTCATTATAACTTATACGAAGGCCCTAGGTCAAATGACAAAACTCACAAAATGATGTGATTCTCTAAACGACTATTGAGCTAATCACAAAAACTATGCCCCATTCCCGGCAATGGGCAATTTATTGGAGTGTTCATGATTTTTGTGATCCTATTCTCGATTTCTAGAAATAGATCCAAGAAAATTTGAAATTTAAAAAAACGTATCTAAAACCGGATCCATAGTTTTTGATTTGACGAGACATCTCAAATGCCTTTTTTTTTCATTTTCAAGGGGATCGTACAAGGACCGTATTAGTTTCTGGATAAAAAATGGGTAATAGAGTTTCTGATAGCTATCCTAGTCGTTTCCACTAACTTAGTGCAGAATAGTGTTACATTATCTTTATGAATCTAGTAACACAATAAGATGATTATCTTCACAAATGATTTGTGTTTCATATTGTGTAGCCCCCAAATGATAGTATCTCAAGATTCTCTTTTAATCCAAAAGCTAACTATTTGGTGGCCACTTCTTGGGATAATCAAGTTTGTTCTCAACTATCTTCATTTACCATTTACTAAAACAAAGCTAAGTTATTACAAATGTAATGATAAATTGTGGGACCAATAACAAGATTGTATTTATATTTACCTCATGGTGAACACTTTAGATTATGTCACCATGGGTCTTGGTTAGATGGTAAATAAGGGGTGTTTCATAGTCCTCACCAAGTTTCAAATCCCCTAGGAACACATTTCCCCCTTTAGGGCCATATTTCCTGTGAAAGTGGGTTGTCCTAAGTGGTTAGTGCTTGGTTCAAGTCTTAGTTGACTTTGGCACAACAAATAATCCTCAGCCATGACTTCTCAACTGAAGGGATATTTTTAGAGTGTTGTAATTCGATTACATTGCATTGTGATATTGTCATATTAGAAAGGGCATGCTTGTTTCATAGTGATAATTGGAAATATCATGCCAAAATAATTCATTTGACAAAAATTCTAGCTTGATTTGGTGGTGTGGTTGTCATATGTTCACCTACAAACTTAAAATAAGGTTTTATATGAAATGACTTATGCCTTTTATATTGGAGAATAGTGGCCCATAGGATGTTATGAAACTAGCTCACAAAATGTTAGAAAGGATAGATGAACGCTTTAGAAATCAACCTCTTCGAGGGGGAAACCTCCTTTACATTACACAAATGAACAATTCTTGGATGATACAAATGACAAGACCTCCTTTCTATATATAGGAGTCTAAGGGGTCATAATATAATTAGAGCCAACATAACAATAATAATGTAAGGGCATAATAATAACATTAGTGGACTTCTATGCGGCACACTAATAATGATATGGGAACTACATGGGCACAACAATATAATAAGCGGGTTGTACTAATAACAATAATGGGTTACACTAGTAGTATAGGGACCTAACATGCCCCTCTCCTTCAAAAAGTGTTTTCCTCAATGCTTGAGTATTTCTTGATGCTTCTGTATAAAATTCTTGTCCTCCAATGTGGAATATTTAGTGGGTAAGTTCTTCCACTTGATGAGATACTTTGAAATTGATCAATTTTGTAGTTTTCGGGTTCTTGTTTCTATGACTGCTCCAGGTTCCAATATGATTTTTCCTTCCTTGTCAAGTTTTGGCAATATTGTTTGAACTGAGATCTTCTGCAACTTTTGAATGAGTGGCCACAATTCTTCATCCTTCTTCTATTCATCTCTTTCTTCATGTATCCAATTTGGTTGGATAATAGAAATAGAACAAAACAATGCTTCCACATCCTCATTCTTTCTTGAGAGTGCATCTGCAACAACATTTTTCTTCCCTTTTTTGTAGATGATTTTAAAGTCATAAACAAACATATTTGTGACCCATTTTCTCTGTTCTACTAAATATAATCGTTGTTCTAAAAAGTATTTAAGAATATCATGATCCATTTTTACCTTGAAGTCTCTTCCCATTAGGTAAGGTCACCATTTCTTAAGTCCATGTAGTATTGCCAACATTTCCTTCTCATAAATAGCTTGCTTGAGATGTAGCCATAAAAATGCCCAATCGCCTACATCAAAACTTCTTTCACTACGATGTTGATCTTCTTGTTGTTTCATTCAATTTTGCACCAAAGTGGCATTATCCTTTAAAAGTTGTTGGAAATAATAGTAAGAGGGTGGAGGGGGGGTGTGAATTAGTATTATCAAGTCAATAATATTTCATTTCAATAATCAGATTCATATACGCTACTTCAGTTAATGGAATGTACGTGTATACACAACTATATTTAAGGCAACTAGCGTATATCTTGCAAACTTATGATTTAGTTAATTTATCATATGTTGATCTTTACTCAATGCATCAGAACCATATAAATAGTAACCAGGTGTACTAAAACAGAACAAACAATCACACACACATGAAGACAAGATATAAGGTGGAAACCCAATGTGGGTGAAAATCACTTGCTGCAATAGTCTCTATCTTCTTTCTAATAAGAAACTTCTTTTTACAATTTTTGTACTGGTGTAGTCTTATACTAGTATGGAGGCTTCTACCTGCAGAAGGCTACAATCTTCTGTCATTCTCCAGCCTCTCCTAGAAGGGAGCTAAGACCCCCTAGCTCTTGTACTAGCTGATATGTTTACTAGTATGTAGGTGTCAGCCTGTAGAAGGCTACAACCTTCTCCTTTCTTCGAGGGACCACATTTCATAAATTTTCAGACTGGATCCATCAATAACATCATTCAAACATCAAATACATTTGCAATAATCAATCCCCTTTGCACCAACCACAACTGAATCAATCAATCACTTTTCAGAATGTTGTAACCAAAATACAGTAACTAAAAAATAATAACCAGAATCCAAAACATTGTAACAGCAACTAGAAGTAGATAAAGCATATTTTATGAGGTATATGCTACTTCAATGTGTCGATCTTGCATACATACGCACTTTTCTCAAGGCAAACCTGTGTACAGATCTGCAAATCAAATTTAGGATGTATACGTTATTTTGATATGTAGAAATAGCGTGTATACGCGTCTTTTCTAAGGTGAACCTGCGTACAAATCAATAACTGATGATTTAATTTGTAAAACAATTCCAAACTTCAATTATACCCAGATCATCATATTTATAGTCCACAACATGTGCTAGTTATTTAGATAAAATATCAAAACACAAAAAGAAACTTCACTTCAAGCCTTAAGATCTTGACCCATCATTAGACCTTATCATTCATCAAGCGCTAAGGTTCATCCTTGATTCAGATCCAGCTATGCACCATAACCCAATAACCTGTATTCTAGATCTTGCTCTTCATTAGATATTCAATACATGAGTGCCTTTGCCTAATGATCTTCTCCTCCTTTTATAGTCTTAGGCCTTACTCAATACCATGGACCAAAACCACTTAGAACCAATACCTTGGACCAAATACCTGGGGTCAACACTTCAAACAGGATACCTTGGACCAATACCATGGATCAAAATACCATGGACCAAATACCATGGACCAAAACTAAGTTTTCCAACATGTACATGCCTTTCCTTCCGTGAAAGTGTGTGTGTATGCTATATGCGCCTTTTGGTCTGCGAACTCGCATGTACATGTGGTTTGGTCAATGAGGAACCTGCGTATACCTCTATTTCATCGTTTTGAGAGTTTGAACTATGATCTGTCATCTGAGTGAGTTGCCATCAAGGACAACACCCGTGTCATAGTGCCAAATCTGTGTCATAATGCCAACAATCTCCCCCTTTGGACTTGATGGCAACCCCAAGTCACTCTCCCCTTTTGTCATCAAGGGAAAAGGGTTATGCTCCCCCTGAGTACATGCTGAATGCTCTGATATGATGAAGAGTGTTGATTGAGCTCCATGCTCAAGTCCATGCTCCCCCTGAAAATAAGCAAGTTTTGCAAAAAGATGTTCTGAAAGAAAAACATGACTCTATACATCATAAATGACCTTCCTATCACCAATGACTCATACATACATCCATCTCCCAACGAAGTGGGGATATACCAAGTTTGACTCATCCACCCAACTAAGTGGGGATATACTAAATGTTTATACATGTCAAAACAAGAGCATTACATCATCCATCCCATGCATAGTGGGGAAACAAAATAGGTCGTTTCATGACCTTGACATTAAAAGATACACATGACATAGAGACCAAATATTTGAAACAAGACCATGATAGTTATCAACAACTATCATCAATAGCATCTGTCAATCACCATCCAGACCAGCAATCATGATCTACCCCTGAACATGTTCCACCTGAATCAAAAACAACTGTGAATTTGTACGAAGATATTTTAAGATAATGCCAAAAATGCATTATTAGAAGTATATGCTCCCCCTGTGCCAGATGATCATTGTCAGACCCATATCAGACTCCTTTCATCCTGAGTCTGGCCCACTATTTTTCTTCAAACCAACATATACGTGACTGTATCCACAAAAGCCGACGTATGTATGTGGATACACTTCATCGAACTCGCGTATAACCACTTTTCTCTGAAACAGATAAGTTTTAACTATAAGATGATGTATCAACTACTAGTTTCTGTCTGAGATATTCAAATATCTCTGTGGGCAGTGGTTTGGTGAATATATCAGCAACCTGTTCTTTGGAGGGAACATACTCCAATTTGACCTTATGTCCAAGCACTTGTTCACATAGAAAATGATATTTGATGGGTATGTGATTGGTCTTGGAATGCATGACTAGATTCTTTGAAATACTGATTGCACTTGTATTATCACATAGAATGGAGATGGGTGGAGTACATGTGATCTGAATGTCTTGCAATGTTTTCATCATCCAAAGGAGTTGCGTGCTCCAAGATGCAACAGCCACATATTCTGCTTCAACTGCAGATAATGCAATTGAACTTTGTTTCTTCCTGAACCAAGACAATAATCTGGAACTCATATAGAATGCACCACCACTAGTGCTTTTTCTATCTTCAACACTTCCTACCCAATCTGCATCTGTATATGCATGAAGTTTAAGATTTGTATCTCTAGGATACCATAGATGAAAATTCTGTGTTCCTTGAAGATATTTGAAAATCCTTCTGACTACTTGAAGGTGTGATTCCTTTGGATTGGCTTGGAATCTTCCAACTATTCCCACTGCATGCATGATGCCTAGTTGGGTATCTGTTAGATAAAGTAGACTGCCAATCATGGATCTGTAGGTTGGTTGATGTACTACTACTGATTCATCATTTGAGCTGAGACTGCATCCTGTTACCATTGGGGTACATAATGGTTTAGAATCTTCCATGCCATATATTTTCAAGATCTGTTTAGGATACTTGGTTTGTGACAGAAAAATACCATCTTTCTTTTGTTGAACTTGTAGACCAAGAAAATATGTGAGCTCACCAACCAGGAACATTTCAAATTCTTGCTGCATTACCAAAGCAAAGTTTTGACTCATGGCTTATTCATTGCTACAAAAAATGATATCATCAACATAAACAACAAGTATTAGCAATTTATTATTGTCAATCTTTATATATAGATTGCTATAAACTGATCCTTTTGAAAAACCTTGTTGATGGAGGTATTTGTCAAGACGGTAATACTAGGCCCTTAGAGGTTGTTTTAGACCATAGAGAGCCTTTCTGAGTCTGCATAGAAGTTATGGATCATTTCGAAGGATGAATCTGTCTGGTTGCTCAATATATGCTTCTTATTCTAAGTCCCCATTAAGAAAGGTAAATTTTACATCCATTTGGTATACTTTGAATTTCTGAAAGCTAGAAAGAGCAAGGAACATTCTTATGGCTTCAAGTCTAGCAACAGGTGCAAAGGTTTCTTCAAAATCTATACCTTCTTGTTGAGCATATCCTTTACAAAAAAGTCTGGCCTTGCTTCTAATAACTTCACCATTTTCATTTAGCATGTTTCTGAATATCCATTTGGTCCTATGATATTCTTATCATGAGGTCTAGGAACTAATTCCCAAGTATTATTCTTTTCAATTTGCTCAAGTTCTTCATTCATGGCCTTGACCCAACTTTCATCTTTGCATGCTTCATTTACATTTTGAGGTTCGATGGAGGAAAGAAATGCTAGATAGCTTGAAGCTTCTGAAATAGTTCTTCTTTTTTGCACACCTGCCTCTTTCTGTCCCAAAATTTGAGTCTCAGGATGACCTTTCTGAACATACCTGGATGCAGTCTTTTCTTCTGCCATTATCTATTCTTTTGGTGCTTCATTGGTTTCTTCTTCAGAATTAGTCTAGTTTGATGTGGAAGTATAATCCTCATCTTCTCCACAATCTTCAGTTTTTACCTTCTTTGGATTTTTGCATGCTTCATCAACCACAACATCAATACTTTCAATAATTTTCCCAAGTATTTTATTATAACACTTATATCCTTTACTTTGAGAAGAGTAACCAAGGAGAATGCCTTCATCTACTCTGGGTTCAAACTTTCCATTTTTTTCATTAGTCCTTTTGATGTAACATTTGCTTCCAAAAACATTGAAGTATTTTACAGTGGGAGTCTTACCATACCAAAGTTCATGTGGAGTTAGAGTGCTATTTACCTGAACATTTGCTTTGTTGAGAATAGTGATGGCAGAAAATGCAACTTCACCCCAGAATGTTGCAGGAGTTCTAGACTCATCTAGCATAGCACGAGCCATTTCTTGAATAGTTATGTTCATCCTTTCTACCACTCCCTTTTGCTGAGGAGTCCTTGCAGTGGAGAATTGCCTTTTTATTCCATGTTCTTCACAGAAGTCAAAGAATTCATCCGAGGTAAATTCCCCTCCTCGATTAGATCCGAGAAATTTGATTTTGTGATTTGATTCATTTTCAGCCAGGGCTTTGAAGGCTTTGAATTTTTCAAATGCTTCATCTTTATGCTTTAGAAGTCCTATCCAACACATTCTGGAAAAATCATCAATGAACAATATAAAGTATTCCTCTCCACAAGGTGATTTTTTCCTTGATGGACCACATAAATCAATATTAACAAGTTTAAGAGGCTTAGTAGCTGATCCTTCCTTTTCAGGGAATTGTGACTTGGTTTTCTTACCAAATTGACATGATTTTCATATTGTAATTTCTGGAATGTTGATATCAAGAAGATCACGAACAGCTTCGAATTTGCTTGCTTTTCTTATTTGAGAGAAGCTTAGATGCCCCAATCTTCTGTGCCATAGCCAGTGTTCATCATTTTTGCTTAGATAGCACTTTTGTTGTCCTCCCTTGAGTATATATAATTTTTTTGGAGTTCTTATACCTTTGATCATAGTTTCTCCTATATCAAGCTCATGAACAACACATCCATTTGATTGAAATACTACTTCATTTCCTTGATCACACATTTGATTGACACTCAACAGGTTATGCTTTAGACCATCAACATACATAACATTCCCAGCTTAAAATTTTTCTTTTAAAAGAACAGAACCTTTACCTTTTATGACAGCAGGAGTGTCATTTCCAAATGAGAACTTCTTTTCCTTTTCTAAGGCATTATATGACTGAATTTTTCTTTATCACATGTCATGTGTTTCGGGCATCCATTGTGGATGTACCACCGACATTCTTGTCCTTTTGAATATAGGGCTATACCACATCTTTCTGTTTGTGGTTCTTTCTCTCTCCATATTTTGGGATTTAATGCAGTTTTCTCCTTCTGAGATGTTTGCCGAAATTTACTCCTGCATTCATATTCTTCATGACTAAAGTTGTTGTAGGTAGGGCATTCTATTTCATTTTCAAGAAGAGAAAAGTTATTGTAGGTCTGTTTCATGATCCCCATCACACTCCTTTGATTTCGTGTTTCTCTAGTCATGATGGTCTTGTAAGCACCACATTGAGTAGCTTTGTGTCCAAAGTTATGACATGAAAAACATTGGCCATTAAAGAATCTCCTGTGATTATCGAATCTACTGACCTAGTGATTGTAGATGCTATTGATATTCATTCTTGAAGCTGATTGAGTATGATTTACCTGAGGTTTGTAGCTTCTGTTCATCCTTGGAGTAAATTGAGCCTGATTTACTTGGTGATCAGCTTTATGCCTTTGCTGTCGATTGTCAAACTGTTCACCGCTCCTTGCTGCATCAAGATAGCTTTTAATGGAGGTTGATGGCTTCTATGCTTGGGATACTTCTTCAGTATATCCAAGACCTGTCTTTATCAGAGGAGAATACTGCACTTTGATAATTTCATTTAAGTTTCTGATTCTTTATTAAATCTAAGATTGAGAGCCTTTGTTTTCTCAATATCCTTTCTTAAACCCACAATTTCACATTCTAATTTTTCATTGTGTTTTTCTATTTCAGAAAGTTTGAATGTCAGAGTATCTATAATCATATTCTTTTCTTTTGAATCTCCTGGAACCCCGTTGAAGTTTCTTGACAAACTTTGCTTCTTCTTCTCCTTCTGAAATATGTCCTAATTCATTGAATTCTTCTCTTCCTGAAGCTTTTAATGCGGCTTCTCTCATATCTGATGGACCTCCTTTTCTCATTTTGAAAGAAGTTAAGATTCCGTGTAGTTGTGTCATAGTAATAGTCTGAAGATCCTACTTTTCTTCTATGGCAGATACTTTTGGTTCAAACTTAGTAGACAAGGATCTTAAAACCTTTTCAACTAAAGTAACTTCTTTTATCTCTTCACCCAAGTTCTTCATGCAATTAACAATCTCATCTATACGTAAGAAGTAACTAGCAATACTTTCATCATTGTGGATTTTGAGAGTTTCATATTGAATTCTAAGAGATTGCAGTTTTGCACGTTTTACCTGATTGTCTCCTTCAAAGCTTAGAACGATCTTGTACCATATTTCTTTTTCAGTTCTGAGATGCATAGCTTTGACAAATTCTGATTGTGATAGACTCCCCAATAATGTATTGACAGCCTTGGCATTGGTTTCATATTGCTTTTTACCTGCCGTATCTGTAGGAACTGCTGATGGAAATGTATATCCTCCTTCCACGATTTCCCAAACATCTATTCTAAGAGATTGAAGATAGGATGTAGTTCTTACCTTCCAATAAATGAAGTTGCTCCCATCAAAGATTGTTGGTCTAATGGATCCATCTCTTTCATATTTACTCATGATGATAGATCTTCCTTCAAGCAATCAAGATTCTTCTGAAGGACTTGCTCTGATACCAATTGTTGGAAATAATACTGGGGGGGGGGGGGTGAATCAGTATTATCAAGTCAATAATATTTCATTTCAGTAATCAGATTCATATACGCTACTTCAGTTAATGGAAAATTCGTGTATACGCAACTGTATTTAAGGCAACTATCGTATATCCTGCAAACTTATGATTTAGTTAATTTATCATATGTTGATCTTTACTTAGTGCATCAGAACCATATAAACAATAACTAGGTGTAGTGAAACAGAACAGATAATCACACACACATGAACAAAAGATATAAGGTGGAAACGCAATGTGGGTGAAAACCACCCGCTGCAATAGTCTCTATCTTATTTTTGATAAGAAACTTCTTTTTACAATTTTTGTATTGGTGCAGTCTTATACCAATACTCATGCTTCTACCTATAGAAGGCTACAACATTCTCTTATTCTCCAACTTCTCCTGGAAGGAAGCTACAACCCCCTAGCTCTTGTACTAGCCGATATGTTTACTAGTACATAGGTGGCGGCCTACAGAAGGATACAACGTTCTCTTTTCTTCTAGGGACCACGTTTCATAAATTTTTAGACTGGATCCATCAATAACATTATTCAAACATCAAATACATCTGCAATAATAAATCTCCTTTGTACCAACCACAACTGAATCAATCATCACTTTTCAGAATGCTATAACTAGAATACAGTAAGTAGAAAATAGTAACTAGAATCCAGAACACTGTAACAGCAACCAGAATTAGCTAAAGCATATTTTATGAGGTATACACTACTTCAATGTGTTGAACCTATGTACATACACACTTTTCTCAAGGCGAACCTGCGTATAGATCTGCAAATCAAATTTAAGATGTATTCGCTGTTTTGATATGTAGAACCAGCGTGTATACGCGTCTTTTCTAAGGTGAACCTGCGTATAGATCTGTAACTGATGATTTAATTTGTACAACAATTCCAGACTTTAGTTATACCTAGATCATCATATTTATAGTGTACAACATGTGCCAGTTATTTAGATAAATGATCAAAACACAAAAAGATACTTCACTTCAATTCTTAAGATCTTGACCTATCATTAGATCTTATCCTTCATCAAGCGCTAAGGTTCATCCTTGATTCAGATCCAACTATACACCATAACCCAATAACCTGTATTCTAGATCTTGCTCTTCATTAGATATTTAATACATGAGTGCCTTTGCTTAATGATCTTCTCCTTTTATAGTCTTAGGCCTTATTCAATACCATGCACCAAAACCACTTAGAACCAATACCTTGGACCAAATACCTGGGGTCAACAATTCGGACAAGATAGCTTGGACCAATACCATGGATCAAAATACGATGGATCAAATGCCACGGAGAAAAACTAAGTTTTCCAACATGTACGTGCCTTTACTTCCGTGAAAGTATGTTTGTACGCTATACGCACCTTTTGGTCTGCGAACCCGTGTGTACACGTGGCTTGGTCAATGAGGAACCTACATATACCTCTCTTTCTTCATTCTGAGAGTCTGAAATATGATCTGTCATCTGAGTGAGTTGCCATCAAGGACAACACCTGTGTCATAGTGCCAAATTTGTGTCATAATGCCAACAAAAGTTTGAGAACTTGTTGTTGATGCTCGTTGTGATCATTCACTACTTGAATCTTTTTCTTCTTGATATGCCCTTCTATCTTGAGAGTTTGAGGAGTGGTGATTTCTTCCAAGAATCCAATGCATTACAAGATATGGTCAGATTCATTTGTGATCTTTCACTTCTTGAGCATTTTTCTTCTTGATATGTCCTTCTATATTGATAGTTTGAGGAGTGGTAATCTTGACCAATGCATTACAATATATGGTCAGATTCACTTCTTCTTTCTTGATGTGATCTTTCACTTGTTGAACCTTTTTCTTCTTGATATGTCCTTCTATCTTAAGAGTTTGAGCAATGGTAATTCTTGCTAATGCTTTATAAGATATGTTCGAATTCATTTCTTATTTCTCTAGGGTTGGTTCCTGGTCTGTATCCTCTTCTTTTGATGTTTCTTGATCGTTTTCTTCATCGTCTTCATAATCTATGTAAAATAATTTCTTCTCAGCACACTTATCACCTTTAGTGTTTTTCTATCACAATTGTAACACAACCCTTTTTCTCTTTTTTCTTCCAATTGTTGTGGTGTCAACCTTGTAGGTTGTGGAAGGCTAAGAGAAACAACACTTCCATCTTTATAGTTGTGAGGGCTACACTTCCTTGTTTCCATAGTTTTTCTTTCCACTTTTCTTTCCAACTTGAATGCCTTCTCCAATGAATTAGGTTCCCAAAGACGATCCTCATGTTGAATGTTATCTTTTAAAGTCCCTATGGAGACATCAATCCTCTTCTTCTCTGGAATATCATTTTCCCTTCTATTAAATTTTTGAATGTCCTCAATGTGCTATTCCATTGAAAACTTTTGTTTGAGATTTATCAATTGGATAAATAAGGTGTTTCTCTTTGTATCCTCATAATGTGCTATCATTTCCTCCATGAAAATTGACTACGTAACAAGTGGTTTATGAGAACAAAGCCCTTTATACCATAAAAATTAATCCGATTCTAAATAATTAGATGCAATACATACCTTTTGTAATAGTGGTATGCCATGTAGATCAAAATATTTCTCGATCTGTAGTGTCCAGTTTACCAGATCCTTGCCATAAAACTTCCTCATCTCGCTTTTTCTTGATTTTAGGAGCTCGATCTTGCAATGATTGTAACTCTGTAATTTCATATCTCCAAGCTCTAAAATTTCATCCTGTAGTAGCCCTTCGAGTCCTCTTTCTAACCCCAAAAGTCTGATCAATATTGGATTCTGTAAGAAAGTGTTATGTCAAATCTCCCACGATGACTTAATTATAGACTAGTTCAGTAGAGCATATGAAGTGCCACATGTCACTGTTTCAACCTTAGTACCTGCAGCCAATAAACAAAAAACTACAATTTATCCTCTTTCTAAAACTTCTGATGAAATTTGAATTTGATGCTCAGAGAGAAAGTTATGACAATTTTCCCAAGGCCACCTGTTTAGGAAGTAATTCAGGAGCCTACAGAAACCCTAAATGTATCAGATTATATCTCCGAAAATATAGCGAGAAAATATCTAAAATTCAGACCTAATCTTCACCATGATTTCTTCTCAAATGTGTTTTTTTTTTAGCTTCTGAAACTTCGTAGCGAAAACATTATAACGAAAATTCAACCATGACCTATTTGGAGCAGCGAAACCCTAGAATCCACAGCTCTAATACCAAATGTTATGAAACCAGCTCAGAAAAAGATAGAAAATATAGATGAACGCCTTAGAAATAAGACTCTTCAAGGGGGAAACCTCCTTTACATTACACAAATGAACAATTCTTGGATGATACAAATGAAAAGACCTCCTTTCTATATATAGGAGTCTAAGGGGTCATAATATAATTATAGCCGACATAACAATCATAATATAGGGGCATAATAATAACATTAGTGGGCTTCTATGGGGCACAATAATAACGATATGGGGCCTACACAGTCACAACAATATAATAAGGGGTTTGTACTAATAACAATAAGGGGTTACACTAGTAGTATGGGGACCTAACATAGGAACCCATTTTTGTGAATGGACTAATACGTGGATAATATTCAACACCTAACCTTGTTTCACAAACCCAAATGATATTATATTTGTCAAGCCATTTTTAAATTTGACCCTTTCAATGCTATAAGCCCTCTATTATTGAAATTGAAAAAAACTCATAGTAATTTATGCCAATATCTTATTGATGTGAAAAAAATATTTTTGAAATGCATTATTGGGACTATGGCTACACCACCCTTTTCTTCATTGATCTCAAAGGAACTTATTGATTCTAGCTCGTGTGACTCCAAGCTTTAGCACACCTCCGAAATTCATGGTAAGCCGACAAGTGGCATAATGGTTTGATATCTAAAATACATGGATGGCATGATAATCATAATAATGCATCTTTGAGGTTTTGCATGACTAGTCATAGTAATTGGTATGGCTTCCCAAAGTGTGAGTAGCAACATTTGTAATAACAACTTCTCAAATTATTGGATCTCTTTTCATGTTGATATTTGTTCATCACAAAGGGTACAATCCCATGTCTATAGTCATTTCTTATATGGAGGAACAACTACAAGCTATTCATCTTGCTACTCTAGTACTTCTAATTTTGATGTCCAATGTGGCATTTTACACATTTATTACATACATGACATCTTCCTTGGGAGAAATTGTACTTTTAATGCATTACGTCATGATTGGGATCTATTATGTGTGCACTATTTCTAGAGACCCTTTCGCACAAACAACTCAATTATTCATGCCTAACTAGACTTCTAGTGTTAACTACAACATAAGAAAGGAACAATCGTGGCTTTGCTCACTACTCCTCATTGGAACAATATTTGGATTTTCATTAGGATGTATTGGTAGAAAAATACCATAGTTCTTTCCCCAAATATATCCAATAGATGAAACCATTATTAATCAAATGTGAGGAATAATAGTGCCCTTTTTTCTTGGTATGTTGACCACACCACCCACACTAACCCTAGAGGGAACATTATTGAGAGGAATAGATTTGGAATACCTTAGCTTCAACATGGTACCATGATTTTATTGGAGGCTTCATTTCACTTACACTCAAACAAAATTGGTTTTGGTCTCTTGGAAAGATGGTGTAATGTTTTCCTTACACAAAAACACACATATTGATGCTTAGTCCGTAGGTTTATAGGTCCCTACTTAATGGCTTCATTAAAGCATGATGTTTCAAAATATTCAACTTGGAAAAGCATCGCAAGGCAATTCCTCACCCCACAATCTTGTCATCCCTGACACATCGAGTAGAAACATTTATCCCTTCGCATGTACAGGGTCAATTGTTGTAGGTGGATTTGTGACTGAAACAAAACTGCAAGCCAAGGAATACTCGAATGATAATATCAAATTAGATGTTTCCCAATGTGAACTCTCTCACCTCTCAAAGATTACAACAACATGAAATTGGTCACTCTCTTAGTTCTCATAAACATTAATTTTGGATCACTAGTTTTGAGTTATAATGCATTGCACCAAAGCCAGTTGCACTCCCTTTTGCAATGTTTATTTTATTTGGGAAATGCTGAGTGTACAAACTTCAGTATGGTTAGTGCTAGTGGTGTCATGTAAGTATGTACATAAGGTGTTGTTGAGATTGCACTGGGAAATTTACAGTGTCCATTTCCATTACCATTACTGGTATGCTTAGAAAAACACCAAGCGTGCCCAACCTTTCATCTTCTAATTTGTGACGTACCAATAGTACTAGTGTTGTAGAAAACTTCATCAACACTAAAATGTAGCAAGCCAAATGAGAAGGTGTTTTGTTGGAAAATAATGTTGATGTTGGAGCATCATTTGATTATGTATATAAGGCATCTAGTCCTCCTATTCTCACAATAGAAACAAATTATTTTTCTCTAAAATTTTAAGTGCCAAATTCACTCCTTTTATTACAGCACAACCAAATCCTAATTATATGGCTCACTATAGTGACACTCCAAGTGTCATTTCCTCATACGATGATGAGTATAGCTTTTCAAAAATACTTTTTGTAGATTTCTTTTGCAGTTAATACTAGAAATCCAATAATTCTTTTATGTAAATATACATTGTTTGTGATTTCTTGCTAGAAAATATTATTTGATAGATTAATAAAGTGGATAGAGATGTTGGAATTCCAAATTTCTACCAATTTCTATGTGAGGTAGCTTCCAAACTTCTCTATTCAGGTTGTATAGTTATTTGGAATGTGTTCTCCCTTACCTAAGCTAAATTCTTAGAGACAACGGAGACTGTAATAATTAAGGTTCACCCAAACATCTTAAAAAGGGGCCCAGATAATTTTCTCATTGTAGTCACCATGATGGAATTATGATGAAATATTTCACGCTTGATATTTATAAGCTCCTAATATTTAGTCAACTTCATTCTTATAATGACTGTCTACAACTTTTACTAGCCATTGGACCAGGGCCATACTAGTTATATCACTAACAAGGGCATAGTCATTTGGTGCATTTTTGTAGTTTTATAGAAAATAAAAACCCCATTGTAGGTGTTATGTAGAATTATTATTGAATGTGTATGAAAATAAACTAACTTAGGTTGTGGACAATAAAAAGCCTTAACAATAAAAATGGTTGTTAAACCATGTAGATCTACAATAAATAATAGAAAAAAAACCTTCCAAAGCCCTCATTTATGCCACAAACATAGTTAAACAACAAAATAGAGTAGTAAAATAAGCACAAATAACTCTAATAATCCAATGGAAACCAGATATATAAAGAATATATTTTATTAAACAACACCTATGAAGGGAAAAAGATAATGTTACCAATCCCCCTCTATGGGATGGGTTCTTGGTTATCCTCAACGTCTTCAGTTTTTTGTATAGTCTCTCTCCTCTATAATGTGTAAACCCAAAAAACAAAATGTTTGAGCTTAATGAGAACTCAAATGGAAGAGAAGATGGTGCGCGACAATGATAATAATCAAAGTTGCGACAATGAGTGAAACAATGGAAATCATCGAAGGTGAAGAATGAGTGGAAAACCCTTCTATTTATAAGAAAATATTAGGTTATCCATAAATAATGAGAAATAATAAAATATTATTAACCCCATTCTAGAATTAACCATTCGGAATGTTTTATTATATTTGGTTAGAGGGAAAAGTATTTAAACCTTTATTTAGAAACAATAAATGAATAAATGATTTATTTATCATCTCAAGAAATATGGTTAAGGAATAATAAACAAATAATGATTTATTTAAGTATTCCTAGGGGATTTAGTCAAACTTGACAAGGAATAATAAATAATTAGTGATTAATTAATTATTCCTAGAAAAAAATAAGATAATTAATGATTTATCTATTTATTTCTCATAACTGGGTCAAATGTGACAAGGAATATTAATTAAACAATGGTTTAATTAATTATTCCTAGAAGATAATTAAATAAATAGTGATTTATTTAACTATCCTTTATGGGTTTAATTATAAATGACTTAACAAATGTGGTTTATTAAGTAATTTCTCGCACTAAAAGCAATTTTACTATGGTAAAATTGGCCCTACATGGTATACTTTGATCCATCTAGTAAACTATAGCTAGATGATCATTTTTTTGTGACAACTGTTAGCTCTACTACAGATTGTTGATAATTCAAAGAAACCGGAGTAAGCTTGGTCCTCTGTTTTAGCTCAAAAGAAGCCTTTGCCAGGGTTCCCGCCACCCTCCACATTGTTCATCCTCATTTCTGCTTTTTCCCGGGGTTCCTTTGTTTAAAACCGCATATAAGAGCTTCTGCTCTTAGCCCCGAGTGTAGAGTTAATGTTGCCATATAACTATTCCCTCATAACTATGCGCTTTAACAAAGTGAAATGAATCGCGGCTTTCCCTGTCACATTAGTCCCGTTAACTCGTTATCTCTTTCCACCGTCGAATCGTACCTATCGCACGATCCAACATCGTTCGCACCTCTCGCGCCCATGAGTTGCCCACTCGTTAGCTGGTGGGGAAAGTGGTTTTGGCCCTGTCACATCCGCCACGTGTCGCCCTGCTATTGTGATCGCGCGGGTTTATACGGAAACCGCTGCAGCTCCAAAGGTGGTGTGCGAAATACCACTTACCACCGTCCCGCCCGTCCCTACATGTTATCTCCTACGTGCTTTCGCCTCCTGATCACCGTTGGATCTACCTGACCGTGATTCGACAACCCTCATTTATTCCGATCCCACATCTCCCGATAACGTCTGCAAATCAATCTCCGCCATCCATCTGCGTGATCCAATGGTTGATGTCCGTCCTCCATCCACTCATACATCCGCCATGAAGTCTTCGTCACCTTTGACTAAGGGTGCTTCCAAAGGACAATGGCGGCCATCTACTAGTATCTTGTGCAGTTATTCTTCACCTACTGAATTCAAGAGCATTATGGGTAGAAGGACCAGAAGGATGTGCCTCGAGCAGATTATAGCATTTATCAGTTATGGAACGCCTTCAATATAGCACTCCACCCATTCGTGAAGTACATCAGAGTATCAGAAATATCGATTTTGTTCACTGAAATAGTACAAAAGGTCAATCTGTTCATTAAAACTAGTAGATTGTAGTAGAGGTTGTATCAGAGAGTTAAGGTGGTTGGTGGTCCATTATGACCCCTCCACGCATAGGATAGCAGAACGTTTTGTAATCAAACTCTATATATACCCAGAAACAATATGTAATGAGTTGATGGTTGTTGTTTTGATGTAAGGTTCAACTTCTGGAGACTATAACTATTGTGATACCTGTAGCATCTAGTCTTTATTTTCAGCTAATACAAGCCTCTTTTCCAGTTAATTGCTCACTTTCCACTTCTTCTTTGTTCCAAGCTATGCCTGTTATGCATTTTTCCTGTGCTCTTGATGTTTAGCATTAGAGGGGCTGTCATACTACCTCTGTGTTAGAGTCTAGTATGTATCACTGAATGTGCTATGCAGGTTTCTGTTTATTTAGTGCCAGAAAGCTATCATCCTATCTGCGCATTAGTAAATAGATTTGCAAACCTCTTTACTGGTTACAGCTGGCCATCACATGGTCTTGTGTATCTACTGGTGTGGTGAGTATTCTCCAACTTCACCTATTTCTTAAAGTGTGAGTGGTTGGTGGTCTAAAGCCTTGTAATTTGAGGGTGTTCACCCATGTCTGGGGTCAAACATAGTAGAAGTGGTTATCTGGCTTGAATATGCATCATTCCTTCCATTCATCCACCTATTTCCAACATTTTTGTTGAGTTTGTAATGTTCCTGATCATCTCCGAGATACAACTTAGGAGAGTTTCTTGGGGTGATAACATTAATTGGTGTCATTACCAGGGAGAGGAGATTGAAGCTCAGCTTCCCTGAGAGATGACACAGTTCCAAATTTTGATGATAGACAAGGTCTAGGCACTTTTTCTGGTTGTAATCATCTATCTGGTGACTCCACTGGAGGAAGACCAACCTTTGGCGACTCCACATTGCAGTTCTGGCTCAGTTTGTGAGGCATACTCGAAGTAATTCAGGAGCCTGCAGAAACCCTAAATGTATCAGATTATATCTCCGAAAATATAGCGAGAAAATATCTAAAATTCAGACCTAATATTCACCATGATTTCGATTCAAATGGGTTTTAATTTTAGAGTCTGAACCTTCGTAGAGAAAATATTATAGAGAAAATTCCGCGATGACCTATTTGAGATGAAATTCTAGAGCTTTCAAAAACCCTAACTTCCTCAGATCATATCTCTGAAAATATAGCGAGATAAGATCTCAAATTCTGACGTGCGGTTCAGAACTATTTCTTCTGAAATGGGTTTTTTTTTTTTAGCTTCTGAAACTTCGTAGAGAAAACATTATAACGAAAATTCCACCATGACCTATTTGGAGCAGTGAAACCCTAGAATCCATAGCTCTAATACCAAATGTTATGAAACCAGCTCAGAAAAAGATAGAAAATATAGATGAACGCCTTAGAAATAAGACTCTTCAAGGGGGAAACCTCCTTTACATTACACAAATGAACAATTCTTGGATGATACAAATGAAAAGACCTCCTTTCTATATATAGGAGTCTAAGGGGTCATAATATAATTATAGCCGACATAGCAATCATAATATAAGGGCATAATAATAACATTAGTGGGCTTCTATGGGGCACAATAATAACAATATGGGGACTACACGGTCACAACAATATAATAAGGGGTTTGTACTAATAACAATAAGGGGTTACACTAGTAGTATGGGGACCTAACATAGGAACCCATTTTTGTGAATGGACTAATACGTGGATAATATTCAACACCCAACCTTGTTTCACAAACCCAAATGATATTATATTTGTCAAGCCATTTTGAAATTTGACCCTTTCAATGCTATAAGCCCTCTGTTATTGAAATTGAAAAAAACTCACAGTAATTTATGCCAATATCTTATTGATGTGAAAAAAATATTTTTGAAATGAATTATTGGGACTATGGCTACACCACCCTTTTCTTCATTGATCTCAAAGGAACTTATTGATTCTAGCTCGTGTGACTCCAAGCTTTAGCACACCTCCAAAATTCGTGGTAAGCTGACAAGTGGCATAATGGTTTGATATCTAAAATATATGGATGGCATGATAATCATAATAATGCAACTTTGAGGTTTTGCATGACTAGTCATAGTAATTGGTATGGCTTCCCAAAGTGTGAGTAGCAACATTTGTAATAACAACTTCTCAAATTATTGGATCTCTTTTCATGTTGATATTTGTTCATCACAAAGGGCACAATCCCATGTCTATAGTCATTTCTTATAAGGAGGAACAACTACAAGCTATTCATCTTGCTACTCTAGTACTTCTAATTTTGATGTCCAAGGTGGCATTTTACACATTTATTACATACATGACATCTTCCTTGGGAGAAATTGTACTTTTAATGCATTACGTCATGATTGGGATCTATTATGTGTGCACTATTTCTAGAGACCCTTTCGCACAAACAACTCAATTGTTCATGCCTAACTAGACTTCTAGTGTTAACTACAACATAAGAAAGGAACAATCGTGGCTTTGCTCACTACTCCTCATTGGAACAATATTTCGATTTTCATTAGGATGTATTGGTAGAAAAATACCATAGTTCTTCCCCCAAATATATCCAAGAGATGAAACCATTATTAATCAAATGTGAGGAATAATAGTGCCCTTTTTTCTTGGTATGTTGACCACACCACCCACACTAACCCTAGAGGGAACATTATTGAGAGGAACAGATTTGGAATGCCTTAGCTTCAACATGGTACCATGATTTTATTGGAGGCTTCATTTCACTTACACTGAAACAAAATTGGTTTTGGTCTCTTGGGAAGATGGTGTAATGTTTTCCTCACACAAAAACACACATATTGATGCTTGGTCCGTAGGTTTATAGGTCCCTACTTAATGGCTTCATTAAAGCATGATGTTTCAAAATATTCAACTTGGAAAAGCATCGCAAGGCAATTCCTCACCCCACAATCTTGCCATCCCTGACACATCAAGTAGAAACATTTATCCCTTCGCATGTACAGGGTCAATTGTTGTAGGTGGATTTGTGACTGAAACAAAACTGCAAGCGAAGGAATACTCGAATGATAATATCAAATTAGATGTTTCCCAATGTGAACTCTCTCACCTCTCAAAGATTACAACAACATGAAATTGGTCACTCTCTTAGTTCTCATAAACATTAATTTTGGATCACTAGTTTTGAGTTATAATGCATTGCACCAAAGCCAGTTGCACTCCCTTTTGCAACATTTATTTTATTTGGGAAATGCTGAGTGTACAAACTTCAGTATGGTTAGTGCTAGTGGTGTCATGTAAGTATGTACATAAGGTGTTGTTGAGATTGCACTGGGAAATTTACAGTGTCCATTTCCATTACCATTGCTGGCATGCTTAGAAAAACACCAAGCGTGCCCAACCTTTCATCTTCTAATTTGCGACATACCAATAGTACTAGTGTTGTAGAAAACTTCATCAACACTAAAATGCAGCAAGCCAAATGAGAAGGTGTTTTGTTGGAAAATAATGTTGAGGTTGGAGCATCATTTGATTATGTATATAAGGCATCTAGTCCTCCTATTCTCACAATAGAAACAAATTATTTTTCTCTAAAATTTTAAGTGCCAAATTCACTCCTTTTATTATAGCACAACCAAATCCTAATTATATGTCTCACTATAGTGACACTCCAAGTGTCATTTCCTCATATGATGATGAGTATAGCTTTTCAAAAATATTTTTTGTAGATTTCTTTTGCAGTTAATACTAGAAATCCAATAATTCTTTTATGTAAATATACATTGTTTGTGATTTCTTGCTAGAAAATATTATTTGATAGATTAATAAAGTGGATAGAGATGTTGGAATTCCAAATTTCTACCAATTTCTATGTGAGGTAGCTTCCAAACTTCTCTATTCAGGTTGTATAGTTATTTGGAATGTGTTCTCCCTTACCTAAGCTAAATTCTTAGAGACAACGGAGACTGTAATAATTAAGGTTCACCCAAACATCTTAAAAAGGGGCCCAGATAATTTTCTCATTATAGTCACCATGATGGAATTATGATGAAATATTTCACGCTTGATATTTATAAGCTCCTAATCTCTAGTCAACTTCATTCTTATAATGATTGTCTACAACTTTTACTAGACATTGGACCAGGGCCATACTAGTTATATCACTAACTAGGGCATAGTCATTTGGTGCATTTTTGTAGTTTTATAGAAAATAAAAACCCTATTGAAGGTGTTATGTAGAATTATTCTTGAATGTGTATGAAAATAAACTACTTTAGGTTGTGGATGATAAAAAGCCTTAACAATAAAAATGGTTGTTAAACCATGTAGATCTACAATAAATAATAGAAAAAAAACCTTCCAAAGCCCTCATTTATGCCACAAACATAGTTAAACAACAAAATAGAGTAGTAAAATAAGCACAAATAACTCTAATAATCCAATGGAAACCAGATATATAAAGAATATATTTTTTTAAACAACACCTATGAAGGGAAAAGATAATGTTACCAATCCCCCTCTATGGGATGGGTTCTTGGTTATCCTCAATGTCTTCAGTTTTTTGTATAGTCTCTCTCCTCTATAATGTGTAAACCCAACAAACAGAATGTTTGAGCTTAATGAGAACTCAAATGGAAGAGAAGATGGTGCGTGACAGTGATAATAATCAAAGTTGCAACAATGAGTGAAACAATGAAAATCATCGAAAGTGAAGAATGAGTGGAAAACCCTTCTATTTATAAGAAAATATTAGGTTATCCATAAATAATGAGAAATAATAAAATATTATTAACCCCATTCTAGAATTAACCATTCGGAATGTTTTATTATATTTGGTTAGAGGGAAAAGTATTTAAACCTTTATTTAGAAACGATAAATGAATAAATGATTTATTTATCATCTCAAGAAATATGGTTAAGGAATAATAAACAAATAATGATTTATTTAAGTATTCCTAGGGGATTTAGTCAAACTTGACAAGGAATGATAAATAATTAGTGATTAATTAATTATTCCTAGAAAAAAAATAAGATAATTAATGATTTATCTATTTATTTCTCATAACTGGGTCAAATGTGACAAGGAATATTAATTAAACAATGGTTTAATTAATTATTCCTAGAAGATAATTAAATAAATAGTGATTTATTTAACTATCCTTTATGGGTTTAATTATAAATGACTTAACAAATGTGGTTTTATTAAGTAATTTCTCACACTAAAATCAATTTTACTGTGGTAAAATTGGCCCTACATGGTATACTTTGATCCATCTAGTAAATTATGACTAGATGATCATTTTTTTGTGACAACTGTTAGCTCTACTACAGATTGTTGATAATTCAAAGAAACCGGAGTAAGCTTGGTCCTCTGTTTTAGCTCAAAAGAAGCCTTTGCTAGGGTTCCCGCCACCCTCCACATTGTTCATCCTCATTTCTGCTTTTTCCCGGGGTTCCTTTGTTTAAAACCGCATATAAGAGCTTCTGCTCTTAGCCCCGAGTGTAGAGTTAATGTTGCCATATAACTATTCCCTCATAACCGTGCGCTTTAGCAAAGTGAAATAAATCACGACTTTCCCTGTCACATTATTCCCGTTAACCCGTTAGCTCTTTCCACCGTCCAATCGTACCTGTCGCACGATCCAACATCATTCGCACCTCTCACGCCCATGATTTTCCCACTCGTTAGCTGGTGGGGAAAGTGGTTCTGGCCCCGTCACATCCGCCACGTGTCACCCTGCTATTGTGATCGCGCGGGTT
This sequence comes from Pinus tabuliformis, assembly GCA_031772625.1. Classification (NCBI taxonomy): domain Eukaryota; kingdom Viridiplantae; phylum Streptophyta; class Pinopsida; order Pinales; family Pinaceae; genus Pinus; species Pinus tabuliformis. Next base: position 849,724,388 of record CM062814.1, read on the forward strand.
TATACGGAAACTGCTGCAGCTCCAAAGGTGGTGTGCGAAATACCACTTACCACCTTCTCGCCTGTCCCTACATGTTATCTCCTACGTGCTTTCGCCTCCTGATCACCGTTGGATCTACCTGACCGTGATTCGACAACCCTCATTTATTCTGATCCCACATCTCCCAATAACGCCTGCAAATCAATCTTTGCCATCCATCTGCGTGATCCAACGGTTGATGTCCGTCCTCCATCCAATCATATATCCACCATGAAGTCTTCGTCACCTTTGACTGAGCGTGCTTTCGAAGGACAATGGCGGCCATCTACTAGTACCTTGTGCAGTTATTCTTCACCTACTGAATTCAAGAGCATTATGGGTAGGACCAGAAGGACGTGCCTCGAACAGATTATAGAGTTTATCAGTTATGGAACTCCTTCAATATAGCACTCCACCGGTTCGTGAAGTACACCAGAGTATCAGAAAGATCGATTTTGTGCACTGAAACAGTAGAAAAGGTCAATCTGTTCATTAAAACCAGTAGATTGTTGTAGAGGTTCTATCAGAGAGTTAAGGTGGTTGGTGGTCCATTATGACCCCTCCACGCATAGGATAGCAGAACGTTTTGTAATCAAACTCTATATATACCCAGAAACAAGATGTAATGAGTTGATGGTTGTTGTTTTGATGTAAGGTTCAACTTCTGGAGACTGTAACTATTGTGATACCTGTAGCATCTAGTCTTCATTTTCAGCTAATACAAGCCTCTTTTCCAGTTAATTGCTCACTTTCCACTTCTTCTTTGTTCCAAGCTATGCCTGTTATGCATTTTTCCTGTGCTCTTGATGTTTAGCATTAGAGGGGCTGTCATACTACCTCTGTGTTAGAATCTAGTATGTAGCATTGAATGTGCTATGCAGGTTTCTGTTTATTTAGTGCCAGAAAGCTATCATCCTATCTGCGCATTAGTAAATAGATTTGCAAACATCTTTACTGGTTACAGCTGGCCATCACATGGTCTTGTGTACCTACTGGTGTGGTCAGTATTCTCCATCTTCACCTATTTCTAAAAGTGTGAGTGATTGGTGGTCTAAAGCCTTGTAATCTGAGGGTGTTCACCCATGTCTGGGGTCAAACATAGTAGAAGTGGTTATCTGGCTTGAATATGTGTCATTCCTTCCATTCATCCACCTATTTCCAACATTTTTGTTGAGTTTGTAATGTTCCCGATCATCTTCGAGATACAACTTAGGAGAGTTTCTTGGGGTGATAACATTAATTGGTGTCGTTGCCAGGGAGAGGAGATTGAAGCTCAGCTTCCCTGAGAGAAGACACAGTTCCAAATTTTGATGATAGACAAGGTCTAGGCACTTTTTTTGGTTGTAATCATCTATCTGGTGACTCCACTGGAGGAAGACCAACCTTTGGCGACTCCACATTGCAGTTCTGGCTCAGTTTGTGAGGCATACTCGAAGAAATCCTCAGAAATCAGTAGCTGAACCAGTGCCTGACCTTGAGAAGGTTGCTAAGCAAAAAAAAAACATCACAGAAAGGAGCATCAGGTTCATGTAAGCCTATAAAATCCCATGTATCTCTACTAGTGAAAAAATCACCTTCTGAGATTCATAAAGCTCTTGTTCATTCGTTTCCCTTTCGGATTTCAGTCCAAAGAAAACCTCCCGTACAATCCATCATATTCCTTTGTTTCTTTCATCCATTACATTGCTTCATACCACTCAGTCTACCAGTATCATTCCACCTACCTTAGTCATGGCAGGTCAGCAAGCTTCTACAAATATAGAAAGAATCGTTGCTGCTAGGTATGGACCTTTGGTCTTGCCTATCCCTTTAAATGCCATGCCTGCAGGAGATTATCACGAATATATGCCTAAGTTTACTGGAGTTGAAGGAGTAACAGCTGAAGAGCATCTAGAGTCCTTTTATAGCTATGGTAATAACCTGGATATCTATGAAGAGGATGTGTGGATGAGGGTTTTTGTCCAAAGCCTAGATGGGGAAGCTAGAAAATGGTTCAGAGAATTACCCCCTAAGTCTATTGCAGGCATTGAGGCTTTAGATGATGTGTTTCTAAAGCATTGGGGGGATAAGAAGGATCTTCTCTATTATCATACTGAATTTAGGAACTTACAGAGGGAGGATGGTGAGCTGCTGTCCAATTTCAACAAGAGATTCAACCATATGTACAGTAGAATACCATGTGAAATAAAGCCTACCCCTACTTCTGCTAATGATTACTTATGCCAATGCCTTTGATTCTCAGTTTTGCCTGTAGTTAAGAGAAAGAAGATGTGCTTCTTTGGCTGGTATGAAAAATGTAGCCTTTGAAGTAGAAGCAAGCATCATTGCTAGAGAAAGACTTGAAGGTGATGCTGCAAGGAGAAGACAGGGAGGTGAATCCTCATCATCCTCTGATCCTAGGATCGATAAATTGGCAAGGATGATAGAGCTATTAGCCTCTGAAGTTTCCAGATTGGAGGCTGAGAAGTATTCTCAAGAAGCAGGAGCTCCTTGTTCCTTTACTCTTCCGAAGCCAAATCCATATAGAGGAGCATAGGAGCAGTTGCAGATTTTGAAAAAAAGTAGAGATACAAATGAATACAAAATGGAGAAAACCCTTTTTTAGAATATAGTCATGGAAGAAGAGCAATATGAAGAAGAGGATGAGGTCCATAGTTTAGAAGACAAGGGCAGTGCCTCTTTCCTAACCAAAGCTACCTATGAAGAAGCATTATCCACAGGCATTGCTCATCAGTTTGTTGTACCTGCAGAACAACAAGCTCATCAGCAGAAATAGCCAGTAGCAGGTCCTACCATCGTCCAAGAATCCGAGCCTAAAGCCAACACGTCTTCTAATGACTATGCAGATCTGTAAATTACCCAACCTACTTTTGTCCCTAGCCCAGTGACCAAAAAGGGAAAGGAAAGCTCCCCATCATCTTTTTTCCCTCTGTCTGCTCAAGTGACAATCCGTCACGGTTGCCCACTAGGCACTGAGGCAGGCCATAACTCAATGCCCAAGGCTGATACTGATCACCTTTGTCTTCATATTCTGAAACCTGCTGAGGTGGCCTCCACACAACTTTAAAGGGTAGACTGCCAGTTGACAGAGGAAGAAGGTGTACAATTATGGGACTCCTCCTTGGATGAGGACTATTCTAAGAAAGATGCAGGAGCAGGTGATGTCTGTGTGTCCTCCACACAAGAATACTTTGCTTTGCCATTCATATTAATTGTGTAGGCCATAGATGACACAGACAAGTACACAACTACCATTGTTATTCATCAGATGTACAAAGGCTCCCATGAAGAACATCCGAGGATGAGAATATACAGAAAGGGGATGAAATTTGATCCATATCTACCAGATAAGGTCAAATTCCCTAAACTCTTTGAGGTAGAGGATCAAATCAACCCAATTTTGTAGATCTATGATGAACCGATCAAGAGGAGGAGAAATAGTTTTGATGGCCCATCTGATGGCCAGTTTTTGAAGAATTATGTTGTTTAAGGTCTTTTGGCCTTAAAGTTGTAAATATTTTGCTTGATCAGTTTAGTGTAAGAAAAGTAGACTCCATGCCCAATGGAACACTAGGAGTTTTGCTAATTTGTTTTCATGAGGAAGGCATTGATTTGCAGGTTCTTGAGACCTCACAGGGAGGATCTCATCCCCAGAAGGAGCCAGTGTTAGCTCTGCTATAGATTGCTGATAATTCAAAGAAACCGAAGTAATCTTAGTCCTCTCTTTTAGCTCAAAAGAAGCCTTTGCCAGGGTTCTCGCCACCCTCCACATTGTTCATCCCCATTTCTGCTTTTTCCCGGGGTTTTAAACCCGCTTATAAGAGCTTTTTCTCTTAGCCCTCAGTGTAGAGTTAATGTTGCGATATAATTATTCCCTCATAACCGTGCGCTTTAACAAAGTGAAATAACCCGCGGCCTTCCCTGTCACATCAGTCTCATTAACCCGTTATCTCTTTCCACCGTCCGATTGTACCTGCCACATGATCCAACGTCATTCGCACCTCCTGCACGCATGAGTTGGCCACTCGTTAGCTAGCCAGGAAAGTGGTTTTGGCCCAGTCACATCTGCCACGTGTTGCCCTGTTATTGTGATCACGCGGGTTTATACGAAAACTGTCGCAGCTCCAAAGGCGGTGCAAGAAATACCGCTTATCGCCGTCCTGCCCATCCCTGCACGTTATCTCCCGCGTGCTTTCACCTCCTGATCATCGTCGGATTTGCTCGACCATGATCCGACGACCCTCGTTTATTCCGATCCCACATCTCTCAATAACGCCTACAAATCAATCTTCGTCGTCCATCTGCGTGATCCAACGGTTGATGTTCGTCCTCCATCCACTCATACATCTGCCATGAAGTCTTCGTTACCTTTGACTGATCCATGCTTCGGAAGGACAATGGCTACCATGTACCAGTACCCTGTGCAATTATTCTTCACCTGATAAAAATTATCCTGATTTTAAGCACTATAATTGGCTGTCTCTTAGCACCTATTCCTTGCTCAGATAACACTCCACTATTCATGTTGACATTTTCTTACTCCCTCGGGAGGAAAAGGGAATTCCATGAATGGATGTCAAGTATTGATAAAATAATACATGGATGTCAAATAAAATATCTGACAAAGGAAATTTTAGTACAACAGGCACCCACCTGCACCATCGATGAACCAAGACATCGATATCACATGCCAAGGATCAACATCTTCAAGACCAAGTAAAAAAATAGATGAATATAATAAACGACACTTAAATCCAAATTTCATGGGAATGTTTATCTCTCTTTGTTGCCACCTCCGTGAAAAAGGTTCACGATGTGTCTGGGGGAAAGCTTTCAATGCTCTTCATTTCCACTCCACCCATAGTTTCACCCTCCAACTTCTTAGCTTTTTTCAGGCATTTGTTTCGGTGAAAAATGGAGCAGAGAATCACAAAATTCAACTTTATAGGCCAGGGACACACAAAATGTGCTCACTTGTTTGCAGAAAACTCAAGAGTAACACTTATTCATTTCATGCAGTTCCCCTGCATGCAATATTGTAATTGGTAAGGAAACAATGTTGGGCCAATTTTTGTCGCGATATATGTAGTGTTGTAACTGGTGAGGAATCAATGTTGGGTATAAGCACTGTAGTGATATATTTCATGAAGGGAAGATGACACATAATTGTTGGCATGAGTGTTGGAGGTTGATGGTTTACCTCCTATTCACCTTGTTCTTGCACTTCACTACTATTTCCATGGTGGTCACTGCTCTCACAAATATTACAATTTCTGCTCTCTTCCCTAGCATTGAATAATGTAGCCAAGCTATATACCTGTTTGAACTATAGTAGATGGTGAGCTAAATTTTCTTCTTATACCTAGAAACTTCCTTTACACATCTTGTGTGAACTCTACACATTACACTTCACTAGAAACACGGTCGAGGAGTTGAAGAAAGGATGAGAATTTACATTTTCATGGTGGGATTTTCAAGTCTCCTAATGCCTTGAAAACTATACATGACCCTTGTTTTAATAATTCCCAGTGAGATTCAATAACATCAAAGGCCTCTTGCATTGGTAATTTCGGGTACTGATATAAGTGTTGTTTTTCCTTAAAATTAGATACCATATGGTGATATTTCTTTAAAATTTAAAGATTTCATTTGATGTTTAAAAATTCTTGGTGAATTTTCGAGTAAAATAATTGTTTTCTGAAAAAATCTGTGAATCTTCATTTTGAATGACTAAATGAGCTGAATAAAAGCTACCCTAAAGTCCTGTAATGTAGAGATTTTGTATTTTATTTTCCTCATGGGTCGATTTTCTCATTGTTTACTAGGTACAGAGAAAGTTTCTTCCAACTTTATAATTCGTTAGAGCATGATTAAATTTTTCGAGATTTGTATTATGCTATTTTGCATTATGTGTGGTTTTGTGGTTTTGGTTTTTAGACTATTATGCCACCTGGTAGTGTCTTTTTATTTCCTCATGTTACTGCTAGGCCTGCTTTGTTTCCTGTTCGGATTTAAATTTGATTGCTTGTAGATACTGGTTCATACTTTATATTAGTAAAAAGCTTTAAAGCTTTTAATAGAATTATTTTTCTTAATCCACTGAAAAATAAAGTTTTTTTTGCATGAAATAGATATTAGGCATTGGAGCAATGTTGGTGGCACCCGTCATGTGGATCTCTCAGACCATTATGGAAGAAAAACATTTTCCGTGATTCCAGTGACTGTCAAAGTAATTCCTTTGCAATATATTTTGTTTAAGCCACTAAAACTTTATTTTTTTCGCATGTAGTAAATATCAGGCATTGGAACAATGTTGGCGACACCCGTCATGGAGATATCTGATATCACTATGGAAGGAAAACGCTGCTCATGATTCCAGTGACTATCTCAGTCATTCCTTTGGGTAACCTATTATACAATAGATTTTGAAAATTGTCCATAATTAGTTGCCAATATCTTAGGCGAAATTGGATGGCTCCTAGTTGTCTCAACTGAAGTAATTTGCAGGTGTCTTTGATTACAATAGGACAAAGATATATATATATATATATATATATATATATATATATATATATATATATATATATATATATATATATATATATATATATATATATATATATATGCACATTATGTGTTGGAAATAGCTTTTGCAATTACCAGTGGCAACCTTCATTGCCTTTCCCTATCTTATGTGGTACTTCTTCATCCTTCTTAGTTGTTGATAAAGATTTTTATATATATTAGCGTCCATGGTTGCTTTACTCAGTTTTTCTTTTTCAAATTTTCTTCAAGAAACACCTTTTAATTTTGGGGTTTTCTGCACCACATAACATGATCTTCTTTCCACTTAGGTGTCAGGTCCAAGGAGTATTTATTCTACCAAATTCACCTAGGGCTTGCACCCTACCACATCCCTTTGAAATATGTCATTTGGGTGGGCACAACCTACTGAGAGAGCAACCCTTTTGAGCAGTTTAATATTTTTTTTATCTCATAGTGAACCAAGTGCCCACTTTCTACTTTTGAGAGCTCTATTGGGTGTGTTAATAAAGTGTAAATATTCACGAGTTTGGCTGAAATTAATGGATGGGAATTGTATGTCTCTCTACTGGATTTTAATTTTTGATCTCGGTTTTTGAGTCAATTGAAGCCCTTACCTATATCGCATATTTTTCATTGTTTCCAACCTTGCCCCCTTACCTGGTATGGATGAGCAAAGATGCATGTCCAATAGTTTTTGCTAGCCTCAAAGAAAACTTAGAAGCTAAACAACTTTTACCAATGTATTTTTTGATGGGTCTCCATTAGAAGCTCTTAGAAACATAGAAGATACCCTTGTAAAACTTTAATAGTGAAAGAGTAAAATGTAGGGTTGCTTGGGATCCACAAGATTTTATGCTATAGTTTGTAGCTGAAAGATGAAAATCATAGAATTAAGTAGTAGGTTCAAGCAACGATGATATGTAATAGTAAGAGGGATCTTGATATCCACAAATGATTTCAAGATGGAATGGTCTCATAGGAAACCCCATGATTAGAAATAATTTTCAAGGATTTCAAACCATCATAAGATTAGAATATTGCAAACACTTTTTTTTCATGCCAGTTCATCAAATGTGGGAGGTTCAAAATCTTTTTATGGAAGCCAATCATATTTTTTGAGGAAATATCTAGGCAAACCAATACGAAGGGATCACATCCCATCATCTTATTAGCAGAGCCCAACCACAAAGGCATCAAGGAGAATTGGCCATGTGACCGCCCATTGGAAAGTTACTTTAGAAATGGAAACTAGAGCAATTGGTCATGTATGTAGAAGCAATAAATTGAATTCCTTGACATTATGAACTAATGACAACATGGGCTTCTTTTATTCTATGGAAATTGGAGTTGTTTTTCTCTGCAAAATTTGGAGTTGTTTTCCTTCTCTGGATATAGGGGTTAATATATTAGTTTTGTTTAGATTTTCATGATTTCAAGTTACCCACCAAGTAGTTACTAAATCAGTGTTAAGCCTTCCTAGACATGCTTGCATTTTGATCTTGAGTTGAACATATATCATCCATCTTAGATGGCGGGTGGAAAAATCAATTTTTGTTTCCATTATGTGAGTTTATTCAATAAGTTGATTTAATCAATTTAGTGATAACTACAAAAAAGATTTGGTACATCAATAATTATTTTTCCTATTTGTTAGTTGACAAAAATTAAAATAATGCAGGAAAATTCCAGTGAGGCAATAATTTAAATAAACAAGGAAGATCAATAAGGATGTTATCTAATGTCTCATGCCATAATCCTTTGCATTCATTTTCTTTCTAAACCCTTTAAAGTGCATTGAAATTAGTTTTTATGTGTTTTCATTTATGCACATGTTTGCATGGATAGTTTAATGTATGCACAGATGAAAATAGCACGAAAGGACTGGGGCATCCTCTTTGGGTCGATATTTCTTTATAGGATCTCATCTTATGGAAAAATAACAGATTTTTGTTTTGACATTAAATTTGTCTCTTTTCTTGGATTGCTAAAATTTTATGTTTCTGGTATTAAAGTTGGGAATTTTCTATTAAAATTTGTGTTATTTCCATTAATATTTAATATTGTAAAACTGTTTTCAGTCGGAAATGGAGTAAAAAGGTTGTGTGTGGCGTTTTTATTTTTTTGTTCGAGTTTAAATTCTTATTCCTCTATTGTATTTTTGTTATTTGGCTATTGGGATGAAGTTGGCTGGTGGTTGTTGAAGCATTTACAAGCCTCATCTTCAAATTTAACATAAAAATACTTTTCTTAGGAATCATTCACCATCAAATTTTATCATCTATCATATTTGACAACACTTCATTTTCTTATATTTATCTTATTTCAAAGGTTTATAATTTCTGCTTGCTTAATATGCTCTAGGTAATTCCTATTTTCTAGATGGCCATTATTTGGACAATATCATGTTATATGCAGATCCATTCCACAATTATTGTGTGGCTCTTGTTGTTCCATCCCATCAAGCCCTTGAAACTTGGGCTCAAAAAGTAGGAATTATTTACGAGGATTTTATTGTCCTGTGTCAGAAGAGTGAAGCAATTAAAGAAGTTCAAAGCTCCATTTCATAGGTGTGTTATAGTGTCTAACACTTTTGAGTATGTACCATAGACAGTAGGATGAATCGACAAATGCCTCTTCCTTATGCAAAATTATATACTTATCAGGTTTGGAGACCCTTGCTTCCTTTTCGAACTAAAATCCAATGCAAAGAAAGGTATCATTGTACTATTTATTGGTTATATTTAATAAGTAGAAGACATTCTGAAATGTCAACTCTAAGAAATATATGGACGATTTTCAGTTCTGGTCTTCAAGAATCTCGTTAAAACTTCGTTATAACATTTTCTGGACAAGAGGTGAAATTTTATTGATTCTTCATTGAAGATGGATGAATGGACAGAAGAGGAGAAAACAAAGTTAAAAGAGGCAGTTTCTGTCCATGGATATCGTTGGGCCAAGGATGCTTTGTTTGTGCCTCCTTGAACTTATAATCAATGTAGGTAGTATTTATAGTTATCCTTCCCTTTGGAATGTCATATTGTGCTTAATTTTCTAGGGCCTTTAGAAACGTTCTGACTATTTTTTGTGACAAAAGAAAAGATGCTTTGGTAACCTTATATAGTTGTATTCAACTAAAATATTTGTTTAAGAATATACAATTGTATTCAACTAAGATATATGTTTCAGACTACGTTGTGTCTTGTGTATCTCTGTGGGACCTATATTCATAATGTTAACTCCATGTCTCCCATAATTATAAGATGTGGACAGTTTTACATCCAAAAGAAATAGTTGTAGCTCAAAAGGCTAGAAAAATATAGAAATTTGCATTGGTATCCAATTTTGTTGGCCGATAGAAGGAAAGGCCTACAATTGGTCCTAGTGATTTTATTCCAGAACATCATAGAGGGTCATATTCTGAGGAAAATGGAGATAAGGGGGAAGAGCCATGGTATGCATTTCATATTATTACCTGTTAGTTCATCATCGAAAATTTAATTCTTTTGATTAAGGTGTTCAAATGGTTCCATTGTTTGTCAAGCTTGAAAAGTTGGAATTGGTCTCATAATCAATTTATGAACTAATTTACTAGAAAATACATAAAATATTGAATATTGAACTAGTTTTATGCTTTCAAATTTATGGACCACTTGAATTGGCCTATCGAATTGGTTGTGTGTTGAACGCGAACTAGCCAGTTTGATATGAAACTAGTCACTTAACCAGTTTGAGGGCGAGAGCATCCCCTTTTAGGGTAAAACTAGCTAAATTAACTGGTTCTGGTTCTAGTTTGGTTGGCTTTGAAAACCCTTGTCCTTTGAAATACATTTTATAAGTTACAGTAATTTCCTTGGACATTTACATTAGATTCTGGGGACTTTGATTAAATTGTCTTACATTATTTACGTTTCGATTAGGTTTGGATTGCTGGTCAGTGGACTTGTTGTTTAGAAGAGGGGTCAGCCTTCACGTGGAAATGATACGAATAAAGAGCCCAAGAATTGCAATAGTTTATCTAAGTGTATTATTCAAAGTGTAATTTAACTTGTTTATCTTATTATGCAATTTTATTCTTTTCTTTGTCCATCAGAGTTAAGAAAAGAAAGAAAAGATGCCAAACAAGTAGGCAAGAGGATTACCAGAAGTCGACATCAGTACGTAGTTACTGGTAGACTTGAGAGTTTTGAGATCATTACATGTTAAGAAAAATTATTGTAACCATGTGTTGTGGTCACCAACAACCCCCCTCTTTGTTTGATATTAGTAATAACATCAAGCAAAGGGGGACCCTTAACCAAAAAATCCAAAAAAATATTTTTGTTTGAAAAAGCTTTTGTATTAACTCCCTAAGAGCTATATCGCGTCGCAAAGGAAAAAGGAGCGCTTTCCCAAAGCACATAAACACACTGAGGAGGAGCGACGCGAGAACTCATCGCATCGCGTGCATTAAAAGCGCTCAAAAGGGGAAAACCTAAAGAACCGCCGACGGCCGATATGCGACGTCGCACATCGCAATGTCGCATAAGCAACACAAAGTGACAAAGCGAAAACCCTTGTGACCTTGCGATATTGCGATATGCGATTTGCGACCATCCAAAGCTGCGACCTGCGATCTATGGTGTGCGACAAATGAGACCATCAATTGTTGCGATACCACTTATTTACATCGCAATCTTCGATGCTGCGATGCAAATCGCGGAAGCCATTCGTCGCAGACATTCCTCGGCATGATCTGTGAGCCTAAAATTAGGCGTGCACCTTACGGGAAATTAATGATTGTACGCCTCTGTATCCAAAGATGATTATGTTGCGTTTTTCGAAGAGTCAAGTCATAATGGGTGACATGATTATGCATTCATTAGAACTTAATTGCTTTCATGTCAATCTTTTCTTCTGTCTCTTTTCATTTACGTGAACTATAAGTCAGCAACTGATATAAATCTACATGCAGGAAACATCTAAGGAAAAGCGCCAGAACTAGAAGAACAGAGAGGAAATCACTTCGCAGATGGATACCGCATACAGCAGGACCGCGGATCCCAGAGTATCACTCAACAAATTCTGATGGAAATAGGCTATCTAGGACTCAGAGTCAAAGGCGCACAAAAGAAAAGCGTTTATGAAAGATCCTGAGTCCCAAATTGGGTAAAGCAAAAAGAAAAACGCTTAAGGGGAAAGACGTCTCAGAAAAGCCTGGAACAAAGAATGGAAGCAAGTTTCAATTGAGAAAATCGTTCAGGCAACAAAATCCCTAGCTCATTGAGTCATTCGCACGGCCGGAAACCGAAATAGCAACAGCACAATCAGTTTGAAAGAAATCTGAGTTGTACTAAGTATACACGCCGTGAAGACACTCCTCCAGAAGAACACTTTCAAAAATATCTTCTAGTTTGTCAGAAAGAGGTTCTAGCTCTTGTTATTTCTAATTTTCAAGCTTGAACAAAAGGAAAGGACAAGCAGCCGACTCTTTCACGGCGAACAACGCATCGCTTACAGCACTAAGGAGCAGATACAGAAATGGTTAGAAATTAGATTCAGTTTTTAGAAATAAATTCGTTTTAGTAAAAGGGCGGTCATTTGAAGCCATTCCCTAAATTTGTGTAATTAAAATTAGCTGGTTAGTAGTATTTAACCCTTCTCGTTGCATTGGAGAAGGGTCTGGAAATTTGTCAAAAAACTTGTCCTCAGAACATGCACTTTTGCACCCTCGGAGGGGGTTTTTGATGAATGGACGGATCAAGATTTATTTATGTTTGCATTTTAATACCTACTACTGATGTTGCACTTCTGTACTCTTAGTAGGCATTAGAAGTAAGTAGAAATAGATCATTATTGCTTCAGGTCTGTGAGTATAAAGTCAGTCATAAATGGTACTTTTATCTCTTGACGAGTTTCTGCTTGCATTCTTAGAGTAATATACAGCTGATGTTGTTTATATGTTAACGTATGAATGAGTGGACTACCATTTGGCACTTTTGTACAGTGGAGTCATTGATTTATGCTTAATACATGAATAACTGATTATGCGATATGCTGTTCACAAACGTTTTGCTTAACTTTTTATGCAGGATGGTTCATCTTAATTTATTTATATTCTCATAATAGCTGAATAATCTTCATTACCAGTTATTGTGTGAAATCTTTCTAGATCACATAATGGAAAAAGTTCTATCCCGGGTTAGCGTAGATTAGATGTGTTGTTCTTGATAGATTAAAGTATTATAAAATTCAGTCTCAGAGTTTAGAATTAAATTAGCTTAGAAATAATTCCAGATTTTCATTATCATATTCTACACACACACACATCACCAAACTCTACACACACACACCCCCTTAGAACGGGAAGCTGGTCTCGTTATCCCCAGTCGGACCCGCTACACCAAACGGGCACGGAGCCACCAACCAGGTTCCTGACCGGGTGGGTATCCCCCTTGTTGTTGACCCGATTTCAGGGCCCTCAACATATTTGGTGCTAGAAGGAGGGCACGAACTATGGATGGCACCTAAAGCAACATCTAAATACCATTCTGAGAGTAATACACCCTCATCAACTCCCTCGACTTCTCCAACACGGTTAAACCCGGAATTTGAAGTTGCTCGAGTATCTACCGCTGCTACATATTCGAATATATCAGACCAATCTATCTTTGAACCCCCTGAAATTCGAACTTTGATTCGTAAACTCTAGGGATTCTCTATTTTTAACCAGAAGTCTGATAAATCTAAAAGCAGCATGACTTCGCAGTACAACCCTGCTCATCCCCTTTCCAGATCAAAGAGTGAAAAATTTGGCATACAACCAAGTGAACTCCCTCTCCCTACCAGGAAAAGAGCAAGGAAAACACCACCAGAGTCTGACAGTCAGACTCCTTCATCCACTTCGTCCATATCAACTCCGTCACCGCGAAGTCAACCACCCACTCTTTCATTCCAACTCACTCACCCATCTTCTACAAACCTTCCTCTTCAAACATCAAAGATCTTAATATCTTCATCTTCTCAGCACCAGGGATCGTCTTCTGCACTTCCATTAACTAGCAGCTCAACGATGGCCCAGTCTCCATGGAACAATCCTGGGGCGGTTTTAATGCCTCCACCCCTGAGCCCTATACTGGCCCGTCCTGAGAAATGGCTGCCTAAATTCAACCCGGAAGCAGGCATGCTAGCCGAGGAACATATCAATAATTTCATGCTTTCTGTTAATCTCAACGGAGTCACTAACGAAGACGTTGTTGTTCGGCTTTTCCCTTATACAATGCAGGGAACAGCTGGGTCATGGTACTTTTCGTTACCTTCCGGATCCATCACAAGCTGGGACATTTTTCAAAGTTAGTTTCTCACCAAGTTTGGTGATGACAGATCTACAGCGACATTGATCAATGACCTATCTAATCTTAAGGCTGAGGCTAGAGAACCCATTAAAGATTTTAACTTACGGTTCAATAAGATCCTCAACAAAATCCCCGCTGCCTCACAACCCAGCGAGGAAGTAAGATGTGAATGGTACATCACGGCTTTACCTCCAAACTTGGCTATCTTCGTAGATAGGGCAAACAAGACCACCTTAGTCGACAACTTGACAGAAGCGTTAGCAGTGGAAAAACGCGTGGTAGCCCTAGAAAAGAGATCTGCTATAGAAGAACGCAAATCTAAGAAGATCTCTTTCAAAGAAGACACCAAGAAGAAGCAAACGAAAGATCCTTTCGATTTGGAAGGATTACAAAAAGTGTTGAAAGCCATGTCAAACGAGATGATTGATATTAAGAAACAAGTAGCAGAGACTTCTTCGAAAAATCCCTTTAGGACTTTTAAAAGAAATCCTCCCATGGAGGTAAGACCACCTAGTGTTGTCTCAAACGTTGAATCTGAAGAAGACGAAGAAGAAGAGAATACCACTGAAGGGCAGACCGACGAGGAAGAGGTCGTAGAACTACAAGGAATGTGGGACTTCATCCTCCCACAAGAAGAGGATCAAGAAGAATTTCCTGTTAGCACGAGAAGCAAAAATCAACTTGATCCTCCCTTAACTACTCCAAAACAAAAGGGCGCAAGCCTTGCAACAAAAGAAAAGGTCGCAACAAAAAAGACAACTGCTAAAGCGACCCAGATTAGCCCAGTCCAATCTGATCAAACGCCTCCATCAATAACACTAATAGTATCGGATGAAATGGAATATAACATCATTGATGACATGAAGAAGACTAGGGTTAATATCACTCTGTATGAATTGAGTAAATTGAAACACCAGCAGAAAATAATGATGAAAGAATTACACGCTGTGCCTACTACATCTTTACCTACAGTTGTAGCTTCCCACAATCTGGGAAGGCCTCCAACCAACACGATCAATAAAATTGATCCAAATGACATCGCCTTGATTTGAGGAAGATCAAGATCTCATACTCCTCCTTTTCTTCTCACATATGAAATCTTCAACAAAAACGTGCACAATTGCTTGGTCGATTCTGGTGCTTCAATGAATATTTTACCCAGATCAATATGTGCCAAATTGAATGTGCAACCTCAAAAATCCGCAGTACGTATAGTTCAGCTTGATCGATCCCAAGTCAAAGTGATTGGTGAACTTAATCAGGTGACCATAAGATTGTCGTGTAACCCAAATGTGTGTCAGGTTATCGACATTCTAGTAGCTGACATCCCTGAGTTCTATGGTTTGATTCTTAGCAGGGATTGGTCGAAAAAGCTCCACGGATATTTTTCAACCGATTGGTCGCACATGTGGTTACCATACAATGGTAAACCAAATCAGATAAAGGTTGAACGAGAATTGCACCAAAAATACATAGTGACAGAACTGGAAGGAGAAAATGAGGCCATAACGTACAATAGCAACATTGTAGGCAATTACGCAATAGATTCTTTCCTAGGTAATTTCAATGCTCATATTTCACCATACTTAGAGAATTCAGTTTTATCCCAAGTTGAAAATTTCTCCCAAACTGATGACTCAAAATGTTTTAGTTTTTTAGATAATTCTGTAAATACATCTTTATTTTGGAAATTATATTTTGACGGATCTAAATCAAATGAGGGAGCAGGAGCAGGATGCGTTCTGATTAACCCAGACGGGAATAAGATTATGTTCACATGCAGACTTGAGTTCGATTGCACGAACAACACAGCGGAGTAGGAAGCCTTGGTTCAAGGCCTATACAAAGCAATCGGATTAAACGTTAAGTATCTTCAAGTCTTTGGAGATTCGGAGATCGTCGTAAAACAGATACGTAACACCATACATTGCCTGTCAAGTCATTTAAAGCATTATCAATCATTAGTTCAAGATCTCACTGCACATTTCGTAGCATTCAACATCTCGTCAATTCCAAGAATTCAAAACGCGAGCGTAGACCTGTTAGCTAACGTAGCCTCTAGACTTATCCCTTTTGAAGATTTTAGTCCTGATAGGTTTTCAATAGAATTAATCTTTAGACCATCCATCCCTGACAATATCACCAATTGGAGAGTGTTCAACGACGATCCTGACATCCTAAATTTCCTTACTTCTGAAGGATCCTAGTCAAATCAGATAATCGACGAAGACCATCATGATCATCAAATACAACAAAATGGCTCCGACAATGCTATACCGAAATCGGTGGTCAAGTTAGAAGATTTATATGATTTGAAAAGTCGGTTTAAAAGGTCCACCAATGCTAAACTTTGCAGTTCTACCCTGAACTATGAATTAGTAAACCTAGGGACCGATCAGAAGCCACAAAACGTTAACCTAGGTCACGGCCTAGCCCCTAAAGAGAAATCAGCATATATCCGTCTTCTGAGACAATACAAAAACGTTTTTTCCTGGAATTACGATGAGCTAAAAACATACAACACTTCTATCATTCAACATGTTATCCCTATGATTGACAATGAAAAACCTGTCCAACAGAAACTCAGAAAAATACACCCTAACCTAGAAAATCAGATAAAAACTGAGCTTAATAAGTTGTTGAGAGCCAGAATAATCTTCCCCGTCAGGCATTCTAAATGGGTATCCAATATGGTGCCTGTTAGGAAGAAAAACGGAGACATTAGAATCTGTATCAATTTCCGAAATCTCAACAAAGCCTGTCAGAAAGATAACTTTCCCCTCCCACCTATGGAGCAAATATTACAGGCAGTAGCAGGCTCAGAATTAATGTCATTCCTGGATGGATTTTCAGGATACAATCAAGTACTGGTGCATCCCTATGATCAGTTACAGACTACGTTCCGAACCAAATGGGGCACTTATGCATATCGGAAGATGCCATTTGGTCTGATCAATGCCGAAGCTACCTTTCAGAGAGCCATGGACATCGCGTTTAAAGGGTTAGTCAATAAATCAGTAGTGATTTACCTGGATGATATAACAGTGTACTCCAAAAAACGAAACAACCATCTCAAAGATTTGAAGCAAATATTTCAAAGATGCTTGAGGTATGGGATTTTGCTCAACCCAAAGAAATCTTTCTTTGCGTTAAGCGAAGGGAAATTGCTCGGATTCATAGTGTCGAAATCTGGTATTCATATAGAACTCGACAGAATCAAAGAAATCTCCGAAATATCCATACCCCATAACAAGAAAGCCATGCAATCCTTCCTTGGACAGATCAATTTTGTCAAAAGATTTGTCCCAGATTTTTCACGTATTATTTCTCCCTTACAAAATATGATAAAAAAGAATTCAAATTTCAAATGGGGTCTAGATGAGCACGAAGCGTTCAACTTAATCAAACAAGCTATCATCAATGCTCCATCTTTGGCCACCCCAAATTTTTCAGAATCTTTTACCTTATACACTTTTGCCTCAGATAAATCCTATGCCGCGATTTTGACCCAAGCAAATCAAGAGAAAGCGGAAGCTCCAATCGCATTCTTTAGCTCAAACTTACAAGGTGCTGAAATTAATTACTCAGACGTAGAGAAACAAGCATATGCTGTTTTCAAAGCGATCAAATATTTCAGACCTTTCTTGCTTAAAGCCCACACTAAAGTCGTAGTACCGTTTCTGGCGGTAAGAAACCTTTTAGTGCAGAAAGACGTGGGCGAAAAGAGAGCTAATTGGATTACCGCTTTACAAGAATATGATCTTGAGATCAAACCAGCAAACATCGTAAGAGGTCAAGGCTTCTGCAAGATGTTAGCCGGAGCATCGCAAATCCTCGAGAACTCATCTGAAGAGGTACAAGTGTACGAGGTAAGCCTAAACGATGCAGAATCATCATATGCTGACATCATTTATTTTCTTAAGAACGGGTATGCTCCATCACGTCTGGATCATACCAAGAAAAGAGCTCTGAGATTAAAAGCTAAACAATACCAGCTCGTAAATGATGTCTTGTTTAAAAGGAATTACGATTCTGTGCTTCTTAGGTGTCTTGAGAAAACTGAAGCCGAAAAGGTTTTGCAGGAACTACACGATGGACCAGCGGGTGGACACTATGCCGGAGATGTGACTGCACATAAAATCTTGCGTGCAGGATATTATTGGCCCACGTTGTTCAAAGACTCATACAATCACATAAGGAAATGCCAAGTCTGCCAGACTGCTGCAGGAAAACAAAGGAAACCGTCCATGTCGCTACAACCAGTCATCATCGACCAACCATTCAGTCAATGGGGCTTGGACATAATAGGTGAGATCGTTCCTCACTCTTCTAAGCAGCATAAGTATATCCTTACGGCAACTGATTATTTTACCAAATGGGTAGAAGCAGTTCCTCTCAAGACAGTTCATTCTGAAAATATTATTGAATTCATAGATCAATTTATCATCACTAGGTTTGGATTGCCAACAGCATTAATGTTTGATAACGCTTCATACTTTTCTGGAAATACTATGACTGAGTTTGCGCTTAAAAGAGGGTTCAAACTGAAATATTCTGCCAACTACTATCCGCAAGGTAATGGATTGGCTGAATCAACAAACAAGAACCTAATCAGAATTATCAAAAGAACAGTCGACCAAAACCAAAGGAATTGGCACAAAGCGCTGGTAAATGCTTTATGGGCTGATAGAATCACAAAGAAAGCTTCAATTGGCACTTCTCCCTTTAATTTAGTTTATGGGAGAGAAGTGGTTCTTCCGACTCACCTAGTCATTCCCTCTTTGTCTTTAGTGCAATATATCGATGAAGTATCTACTTCCTCTTTACAATTAAGACAAATGGAAATAATCAAGCTAGAAGAACAAAGAGAACAAGCTAGGAAAACCCATGCTCATCACCAAGCGCTAATAAAATCTTCTTTTGACTCAAGCATCATAACCAGAAAAAACTTTCAGATGGGTGATTTAGTTTTGAAATGGGATAAGGCTCATGAAGAAAAGGGCAAACATATGAAATTTCAGAAGCTGTGGCTTGGCCCTTTTCAGATTGTAGAAGTCGTAGGCCCGTCTACATTCGTGTTGCAGGATCTAGCAGGAAGGAGAGATTCTTTACCTGTCAATGGACTGATTCTTAAATTATATTTTCCATAGAAGAGAATTCTTCTAATTTTTGTAGGATAGATTTAGTCTTTAGTTTTTATTTTGTTTTGTTTTTCTCTTTTTATGAATAAAACCCGTTGTAAGTGATCATTTAGAAAGGATTCATGAAAGAGCACGCCAATTCTCTATCAGATTTTGATTTCGCTTGTACAAATAGCAAAATTTTTGAAAATCTGAATTTTATTATTGACAAATAGAGTTAACTTCACTTTGATTACGATACTCGTTTCAACCTCTAAAAAACTTTGACAAAAGCAACCTCTGGTAAAAGAATTGTTTTGTATCAGCACCATGAAAGGTATCATCAATAATAAAATAAGCATTCTCTGCAAAGCTGTTGTTTTCAAAAACTCTATTATTGTCGTCCAGAGCTTTCTTAAGGAAAAACAATGACTTCCTCCCTGCTAAAAGGAAATTACAGCATTCAGAGAAACAATCCAAACAAAACACTATATCTCAAAGAATAAGAGGTCTCATCACGAGCCGACTTATCATGATCACAAATATTATAACTTGCTGACTTTGCCAATACTGTCTATCAAAACAGGGCAACGACTTAAGATTGTTGCAATCAAAAGACAAGAGGTCTCATCACGAGCCGGCTTGTTCAGCAAAAGTGTAAATCAGGTGAATGATTGTGTCATAATTTGGCCACCAAACCAAGACATTGTTCTTTAGAGAATTAAAAAAGGAAAAGTGTGTCAAAAAGGATTTTTCTCTGGAATGTTGCGAGTAACCTCAAGCAGGAAAAAGGATCATTGCTGGATAACATGGTAACCCTGTGGAGGCTATGGACGCTTGCGGGCAGCAGAGGCTCTACCTACGACAAATGAGCATACTTTTAAGGCAGTACGCAGAGAAGACCTTATTTTATCTTTAATTAAGACCAAGTAATGTCTGGTGCGAATGCAAGAAGAAAACCTGAGGAAGCAAGAAATTGGGATATAAAAAAGGTTGAGACAAAATATCGTCGACAAGGTGAGGGGCAATCTACTCTATCTGTCCATAACAAAATTTAGACATATAAAAAAAATTTGTTGTTTCGGAAGTGAACGGTCAATAGAAATGCAGAGATAACTGGTTCTTCACAGTGAATCGCCATTGTTGTGGTCACCAACAACCCCCCTCTTTGTTTGATATTAGTAATAACATCAAGCAAAGGGGGACCCTTAACCAAAAAATCCAAAAAAATATTTTTGTTTGAAAAATCTTTTGTATTAACTCCCTAAGAGCTATATCGCGTCGCAAAGGAAAAAGGAGCGCTTTCCCAAAGCGCATAAACACACTGAGGAGGAGCGACGCGAGAACTCATCACATCGCATGCATTAAAAGTGCTCAAAAGGGGAAAACCTAAAGAACTGCTGACGGCCGATATGCGACGTCGCACATCGCAATGTCGCATAAGCAGCACAAAGTGACAAAGCGAAAACCCTTGTGACCTTGTGATATTGCGATATGCGATCTGCGACCATGCAAAGCTGCGACCTGCGATCTATGGTGTGCGACAAATGAGACCATCAATTGTTGCGATACCACTTATTTACATCGGAATCTTCGATGCTGCAATGCAAATTGCAGAAGCCATTCGTCGCAAGCATTCCTCGGCATGATCTGTGAGCCTAAAATTAGGCACGCACCTTACAGGAAATTAATGATTGTACGCCTGTGTATCCAAAGATGATTATGTTGCGTTTTTCAAAGAGTCAAGTCATAATGGGTGACATGATTATGCATTCATTAGAACTTAATTGCTTTCATGTCAATCTTTTCTTCTGTCTCTTTTCATTTACGTGAACTATAAGTCAGCAACTGATATAAATCTATATGCAGGAAACATATAAGGAAAAGCACCAGAACTAGAAGAATAGAGAGGAGATGACTTCACAGATGGATACCGCATACAGCAGGACCGCGGATCCCAGAGTATCACTCAACAAATGCTGATGGAAATAGGCTATCTAGGACTCAGAGTCAAAGGCGCACAAAAGCAAAGCGTTTATGAAAGATCCTGAGTCCCAAATTGGGTAAAGCAAAAAGAAAAACGCTTAAGGGGAAAGACATCTCAGAAAAGCCCGGAACAAAGAATGGAAACAAGTTTCAATTGAGAAAATCGTTCAGGCAACAAAATCCCCAGCTCATTGAGTCATTCGCACGGCCGGAAACCGAAATCGCAACAACACAATTAGTTTGAAAGAAATCTGAGTTGTACTAAGTATACACGCGGTGAAGACACTCCTCCAGAAGAACACTTTCAAAAATATCTTCTAGTTTGTCAGAAAGAGGTGCCAGCTCTTGTTATTTCTAATTTTCAAGCTTGAACAAAAGGAAAGGACAAGCAACCGACTCTTTCACGGCGAACAGCGCATCGCTTACAGCACTAAGGAGCAGATACAGAAATGGTTAGAAATTAGATTCAGTTTTTAGAAATAAATTTGTTTTAGTAAAAGGGCGGTCATTTGAAGCCGTTCCCTAAATTTGTGTAATTAAAATTAGCCGGTTAGTAGTATTTAACCCTTCTCATTGCATTGGAGAAGGGTCCGAAAATTTGTCAAAAAACTTCTCCTCAGAACATGCACTTTTGCACCCTCAGAGGGGGTTTTTGATGAATGGATGGATCAACATTTATTTATGTTTGCATTTTAATACCTGCTACTGATGTTGCACTTCTATACTCTTAGTAGGCATTAGAAGTAAGTAGAAATAGATCATTATTGCTTCAGGTCTGTGAGTATAAAGTCAGTCATAAATGGTACTTTTATCTCTTGACGAGTTTCTGCTTGCATTCTTAGAGTAATATACAGCTGATGTTTTTTATATGTTAACGTATGAATGAGTGGACTACCATTTGGCACTTTTGTACAATGGAGTCATTGATTTATGCTTAATACATGAATAACTGATTATGCGATATGCTGTTCACAAACGTTTTGCTTAACTTTTTATGCAGGATGGTTCATCTTAATTGATTTATATTCTCATAATAGCTGAATAATCTTCATTACCAGTTATTGTGTGAAATCTTTGTAGATCGCATAATGGAAAAAGTTCTATCCCGAGTTAGCGTAGATTAGATGTGTTGTTCTTGATAGATTAAAGTAGTATAAAATTCAGTCTCAGAGTTTAGAATTAAATTAGCGTAGAAATAATTCCAGATTTTCATTATCATATTCTACACACACACACACATCACCAAACTCTACACACACACACCCCCTTAGAACGAGAAGTTGGTCCCGTTATCCCCAGTCGGACCCGCTACACCAACCGGGCACGGAGCCGCCAACCAGGTTCCCGACCGGGTGGGTATCCCCCTTGTTGTTGACCCGATTTCAGGGCCCTCAACACCATGTTATGTGCTTAACTCGGAAGTGAGGAACCCACTCTTGAAGTCACAACAGGGAGAAAATCTCTATTTCAGACTATGTTGTGTCTTGTGCATCTCTCTGGGACCTATATTCATAATGTTATCTCCTTGTCTCCCATAATTTCATGAGGTGGACAATTTTATATCCACAAGAATTCAATGTAGTTTAAACGGCTGGGAATATATGGAAAGAAACTCTGATATCCAATTTTTTTGGCCGAAAGAAGGAAAGGCCTACAATTGGTCCTAGTGATTTTATTCTAGAATAGAAGGGAGGGTCATTATCTGAGCAAAATGGAGATAACGGGGAAGAGCCATGGTATACATTTCATATTATTTCCTGTTATTTCATTATAGAAAATTGAATGATTTTGATTAGGTTATTCAAATGGTTCCATGGTTTGTCATGCTTGAAAAGTTGGAATTGGCCTCAGAATCAAACTTTTGTAATCAAATAAAAGTGTGTCACAAAAAGAGAAAAATACAGAAAAAATTTGAATCACATATTTGTTTACCTTTCACGGGTTCCTCACATTAGGTATACAAAACTTCTAAAATGTGAGTAGAATTATTCATATTTGAAAGGATGTTTCATCCTCGGATTTTATGATTGTCTAACAAACATTGGCATCTAGATTTCTGCATTAAAGATTGAAATCTTCATCCTAAAGGGCTACCATTTGTGTTGCATGCTCTTCTTCATCATCAAGAACAAAATAGTGGTTCTTTTCTACTAGTTGGAACTTGTAAAATGTGAATATATAGAAGAAAAGGGTGACAACCTCTTCTACACCATTGCTCACCCACCTATACTTGTACATCGTGATGCTGGTAAAATACAAATAGTAGACAACAATAATGTAAAATTGCTTGAAAATGATCAATTTTTCCATGTTCCTAGCTACCTTCCCATCAGTATTTGATTCTTCACGAAGATTCTTGATCAACCAAACAATTGGAAAAATGATTGCACAACAACAGATAATATCTATAAGAAAAAATGTATGCTCCCATATAAACCAAACTTTTGTAGAAGGTCTAGCCTAAAAGATAACTATGCTTGTAATGTTAGCAAAAAATTGCAATGGGATCATGATCATAATAATATTTTCTCCCTTTACTGAAGATAAGGCTTCGAAAGGGACCAGCCTATACCTATGAGAACTATTACAGTGAAGAGCATGATTCCCTTAAAAAGCCAAAAGACATAGAAGGAAATATCCCATCAATAGGAAGTCCCTGTCGTCTTAACATACAATTTATCCTCGGCTACACAAATAAGATTCACTGCTTTGAATAGGAGAAATGTACACATAAGAACATGGAATCTATGCACCGCAACCCTCTGTTTTACATAGAACTAAATCCAAACCCTGATGAAAATATCATACAAAACAAAGAAGAAGAAGTAAAGTGAGGGAACTTGGGTCTGACTTGCACGAAGGAAATCCTTCTCATTTCCTTCCAAATTGTACATTTTGGTGTGGACATTCATTGAAACTTTGTACTAAGTATGACAATTTTAAAAAAAGAGACTATACTCATTAGCATCTACAATAGGGTATGAGTTATTATATGTATTGTCTGCATGCAGCTCCTTGAAGTTGGAAAACGGTGTGATGTAATGATTGTCAAGGACACAATAATTGGGATTATCTTCTAATTCTACTGGAACTATACCAAAGATTCATCTGGTACTAAGAAAAAACCCATCGTGGAGAGATATGGATTAGGGCCTGCCATGTGCCTGCCCATGCCACATATTCTACAAAGATTTCAACATGCCCCATTCGTGTGAGTGAAACAAAATCTTTCAAACATAATCATGGCTCTAGAATCTCAATCTACTCTAGAGTCCCCAATCTCTGCAGAGAAAATGGGCAAGATGGAAATCCAAATTGCTACTATGACCAGAACATAGATGAACAACACAGTGGGGAATTTGAGGCTTCCCATGGATGGAATACCTAATCCTGGATCCATATCTAAGAGTTTGAGAAAAAAACCCATAAGGAATCAAGACTTATGGAACATTTTGAATCCAACTAAAGACATGGGAATTGTGAAACCGCAGGTAAGCGAGTCAAAGAGGGAGGGAATCTATAAAAAGAAATATGAATCCTACAAGGATGGAGCAAAGATCGATTGTTCATAAGGGGAAAAAGGTAGTGAATTTTCTCGGATAGGATTATAAAATGATAAGAGTCTAAATAACCCACCTCTTACTTCGACTCGGACCATGCATCTGCCTAAAAATCCATTTATGAACTAGTTTAGTAGAAACTACATGAAATATTGATTATATATAAACCAATTGATTTGTCTTGTTTGATTGGCTCTGTACTGAACCAACTAGTTTGATATGGACCCAACCATAGAGAAATTTCAAGGGCCAGACCATCCTCTTTTAGGGTCAACGTTGTTGAATTGGCTGGTTTTGGTTCGGGTTATGGTTTGGTTGGTTTTGAAAACCCTTGTACTTTGAAATAGATTTTATCATTTTAGGTAATTCTCTTGGAATTTTTACATTGGATTTTGAGAACTTTGACTTGAGTTGAAATTGAAATTTTCAAATAATTATATCTTACAGTATTTATGTTTGGATTATGTTGTCCTTGATGGTGAGTGGTCTTGTTTTTTAGAAGAGAAGTTAGGCTCCATGTGAAAATGATAAGAATATAGAGCCCATGTAATACTATTTATTGCAATAGTTTATCTGAGTTTGTTCATCAAAGTATAATTGTACCTATTTATCTTATGTTGCAATTCAATTATTTTATTTGTCCATTAGAGTTACAAATAGAAAGAATAGTTTACATACATGTAGGCAAGAGGATTACCAATAGTCTAGGTGATTATGTAGTTACTAGTAGAATTGAGAATGTTGAGATCATTGAATGTTAGGAAAACTTACTGTAACCATGTTATGCGCTTAAGTTTGCATTAAGGAACCCACTACAAACACAACAGGGAGTAGAAAAGAGGATAAGGAGAAAGAGGACCAAATCAGTGGCTGCCCCCAAAACATGCAACTTGGATGTAGATGATAGAAGGATAAATGAGTTTGGGACATTGGATTCTATTGAAGATCAGGCTTAAGGAATTGCAAGTCCAAATAATAGCAGTGACAATTTTCAAATAGCTTTTCGTATCGTAGGCCAAATTAAAGAGATATTATTAGTTCTAGATCATGATGGGGATGTTTCTTTTATTTGTAATTCATGAGACAATAAGGTGAAGTGTGAGTGACTAAAATTACGTGACAAAGCCAGACTTGTCAACCAGAAAATGGGTCATCCCAATATATTGCAATAAAGTGCTCCAATAAATGAAGGCTAGGAATACTGTGAAGGAAGCAGAGGAGGATGAATGGATCAAGAAAGATTCCTTTAAGGAATTCAAGAGGATGAAAAAAATTGCTTGAAATCAACATAAAAAAATGATAGGTCTTATAAGGTACATTTTCATGTATTTCAACTCATTTTTTGTTTATTTTAATTTTAATTATATAACATGTATATCATCAACAAATATTATCTCCACTCTGTAAATTCCTTGACTTGTTCAAATTATTTGACATTGTCATCAAATATTAAGTTGTATAAATGTTGAGTGTGATGCGTTCATCATGGCGCTAACATTTCTATCTAGTTTGCAGCAAAGTGAAAAGAAAGTGGTGGCACAGAGACCTACAAAAATAGATAATGTAGTTAAGCACCATGGTTTTCTGATGTATGAGAGTGAGAGTCTTGCATATAGAGAGGTTGCAACATATATGAAGGATTGGATAGAAGTGGTTGAGGAAAAAAATCTAGGGCCACTACTGAAGACACAATCAACTAGGTGCATGAATTGCAGAACCCGCTTTTGTCATCAAATTAAAGTCCAGACACCATTTATTTGCCCCTAATTATTTATTAAAATAGAAAGTGAAACATAATGTAGTTATACAATTCAAACTTTATATTTTATAACTTATATTCATTGTTTCATTGTTTAACTTTTTGTATATTGGAAAGCTTCTTAATCACATTCCTTGTTTCTATATAGTTTTTGTTTTTGTAGATTGTAGACTTGTTTTTATTATGATTGTGTGAATTTTTTTCCTCCATGAAGGATAATAGTATATGTACTCTTAGGAACAAAATACCTCAGTGAAATGAATTAGTGCACCAAGGACATTGGGGAGATGCATTGAACTGACTTCTGGAACAAATAAATTTCCAAAACTCACTGCACATGTATGACCTACCCCTTGTCAAGGTTTGTGTGTACTAGGAATAATTGAAAATCCAGTATCTATTAAAATTATTCAATGTGTCGTCATTGATAAATCTTTCGAAGAAGGTTTTATGGTTCCACGTCCACCTGAGAAGAGCACATGGTATGTGTCTTTCCTTTATCATTCTTAATGTCATTCTTACAATGCTTATCATTTTGAAACTAATTGGTTTGTTTTCTATGATGTGGCAAACTAGATCTTGGTATGGATGTTTCATTAGGTGTAGGAAGAAACTTGTTATAGTGTGAAGTGGCCCAACTAGTTTGGTTGTTGCTAATTAACTAAATAAAGCTCATGGGCACTTTGTCATTGTTTATAAGCGTGTTAATCAAATTGGAGGTCTAGCGATGTATGGAGTTCCTATTATGAAGAAAAACCTGATGTTATCTAAGGATGTGTTCATCTGATGGTAGAGGAAGGTGTTAATTGTTTTATGAATGAAAATGTTGGATTTGACACTCTTTTCTCTATGGAGAAGATTCACACTCAAAATGATGCTCTAGTTTTGGCATGTGGTGCAAAAAAACCAAGATACACTTTCTATATTTGATTTAAATTCAGTTTTTACCCATAGGATTCGAGGCCCTTGCTGCACAATGTCAAGTTATTTTATATATATAAATTCCAGGGATCTTCATATACCTGGCCATGAATTAATGGAAATACATTTTTCTATGGAGTTCCTTCATTCAAATACCAAGTATTTGGTCTCAGAGTTGTAATTCAAAAAACTCCAACACTTAATTTGTCAACCCAGGACTACATAAGCTTAGAGGCGTAGCACAAGAAATGCCAAATGATTCTAGTATTTAATGTGTAAGATCTACTTCTATCTTCTCTACTCGCACTTACATAATAAAAAGAATGAAAAGAAACAACACCAAGAAAATATGGTACTGGAATCGATTGAAAGGAATACTTTCCAAACTTAACAGAAAGGAATTGAAACAACTCTGCAACGAGCTTCAAAGAAATATGGGAAAGAATTAGTAGAATAAATCCTTGAGATTGAGTCTCAAATGCTCTAAGAAGAATAATTAATAACTATTAATATCATTAAATTTTCCTCTATTACAAATGTTTCATTCCTATACTGAAACAGTGTTCCTGTACCAACAATGAATTAAGTTCCTACACTAGGTGTTCTAACTTAGTACTGAAACTCCAAGTTCTTGTACTACAATGCTATGTTCTTGTACTAGAAAATTCTTTCTTGTAATCATAGCTACTTGTTCCTGTACTAAGGAATCGATGTTCCTATATTGAGTTCTATTGTTCCTGTAACCGAGAAACTTTATCTTCAATCACTTTTACCATGCATAAAGTGTGATAATATTAACCAACTTTGGATAAATCTAAGTAGAAAGGAAATCTTAACTCAATCATTCAAAAGAAATATAGATCCTTCAACAATCAAGAATTTGAAATAGAAGTATTGTGAAATATGAAGAAAACCCTTAATCGACAGAAAGACTTTTGCATGAAAACACTAAATGTCTACTTAAAAGGGAAAAGTGCTCCTTTCATTTAGATTTATGTCACAACATGAGTAAAATTTGTTTCTCAAAATAAATATTTAAACTCAGAAAATACTCTAAATAATTCCAGGCTATTTGATAAGTACTTATATCTCTTCAAGGAGAATATTACAGTTATATTCACAGAAATATTTACTTATGCTGTGATAAGAGTTATTGTTTAAACTAGAATGAATTTGAATAGATCCAAAATAAATAAACCAAAAGTAAATCAATTTGTAAATGGTTTAACTGGAAATAATTCATAACCCAATCTGAACATCTAGAAATGTAAGGGAAATCTTGTATCGAAAGAACAATCATGATTAACTCAGAAAGTAAGGCTAAGAAAATGTTGTAAATGAGATTGACCAAACAGACATACATACCACAAACCCTCAGATCTAAGATGGACATGGGTTATCACAAAGACTCCATCAATCTGTGATTTAAGTAAATGAAATAAACACCCTTTTGGTTAAACCAGTATTATAAAGTATAGCACACCTACGAGATAGAGGGAGAATGAGACGGGTTGGCTGAGACCTAGCCAACCAGCTCATTTCCCTTTACGAAAAATTGAACATCCACTATGCGAAAGGATCATCACATAAGATAATAACCCAAAATAGATCGAACTCAAGTTTCTTGTTATATTATTAAATTTTGATGCAAATATACATCAAAAATTCATAGTTCCAACCTAGAGACAGGTGATAGAAAAAAAAATTCTACACAGTAGCAACAATTCCCAAAGTAACGCTCCCTAGTTCTACCCTAAAAACCCTATTTATATATAGATATTCGGCTCTTGGCCACAAAAGAAACTTAATCAAGAATGTAATAGTCAAAACCCCACCTCTTTTCACACTTTCCTCAATTCTCTGAGCTTATTTCATAGGAATGTGCATCATTTGCTCAATAGATACAATATTTTTGGTAGTGAGAAAGATAAATTTGCCTACTGCCTTCAAGTGTAGGAATGGACAGATGTTACAAGAACTTGTTGATCCTACACCAACCAAATTTTAATTTAATTAATGACTTATACTTCATCGTGCCTTTAATTAAATGGAAAATAAGTAAGTTACAAAGAAACCTCAACTTATTTAACCTTTTAAATAATGATTAAGGCTATATAACCCACATTTACCAAAGTCATGAAGAGTCTAGGAATATGTGTGAAAGCTTGATTTCCAATTGTGAAGTAGAGAGTTTAAAGGGTAGTATTAGGACAATTTTAGGGTCAAAATTAGGACAATTATGGAGACCAACACCAAGAGTTTGTTGGAAAATGGTTTGCAGGATGGAAATTTATTTGTACAAAACGGAAAAGCGTGGTTCTCATTAGAGGAGGAGACACTGCAATAATTGTATAGAAGCAACCATAAGACATGGATGTAGAAATTTTGTGAATTTGGAGCTCCTTCCACAACTCCGCAATTCTCATGCTCGTGGAAATCTTTGGCCTCATGCTTATCTTTATCGATCTTCATCTAAATAAAAATTGGCTATCTATTATTTTCGAGCATGTTGTGTCTTAGTAAAATTCCATGATTATGGGTCTTTGTTGACTTTTTGGTAGTGGCCTTAGGTTTTTCGAGTAGATTATGGTAAGTAGGAAGCTATTACCAAATTATGTAAAGATCCCAAGTCATATGAAGTGTTGACAATTTTTTTACAGATAAGGATAATGGAAATGATAAAGGGATTGAGTAAATCAAGGTTAAATGGCAAAGAGATGAGTGGAAAGTTCCAGTTGAAAGAGATGGAGGGATCAAAGGAGATTATAGAAGAAATACTTGTATTCTTAGCAATGGGATTTCTTGGACTATAACAGGTAAGCTATATTTTTTTAAGCATCAAAGATGCTGCTAAGGTGATATAAAACTTTAATTTTTTATTGATAAGCATAATGTAATGATTTAGGTCCAATCTGAATTTAGTTGACAACATTCATTGATGGACTATGTTTTCTTCTTTGGAAAATTGAGTAATTTAGTGATATTGCAGCCTTCCAAATCCATAACTTTGAATACACATATTTTCAACATTTATACTATGTGTCTAAAAGACACTAGACATAAAACATATTTTCTAGAACTTCTCCATTTACCTACTCACTCCAATTTTAGTTTTTTATTTGGTTTGACAAATTATTGCAGAGAATCTTAATATGGAAAGGGATAAGAGATCAAATTTCAAAGCTAAATTTGGTGATTTCTCAACAAGTGTTGATGGTTTTTTTTTCCCATTAACTATAGACATGGATTATCACTAGTTGTTTGGGCCATTGCTAAAGCAAGACCAACAATTGCCTGGATAAATAAATTTGTGATGAAGGAAGACCAGTTGATCAAAACTTGTGAAGATAGTGGAGGACAAGGATAAACACCCAATGTTCACTTTCAAAACATAAGTTCCCCTTGGGAAACTTGTTGTAGAAAGTCATAATCCTAGGAAAAATGGCAACAACATGCCAAACAGGGCACTCACATGCCTTGTTATTGAAGTTGTGAAAGGAATCAAAGGTCAAGTGCTATGCTTCGAGTGTCTCACATTGATATTCATTAATACTAATAAGGAGGGTATTTTGGAAGCATTCACTACCTGGTCCAAGGCATTTGTGATGGAAAAAGGGCCTATACGAGACATTTCAGTCCCAATGGACATTTCAACATTTGCATTTATATCCAATTTTTTTCCTATCTACACTGGCTATGACATTGATGTTTGAAATACATAATTATTCCCATGGAGGAGTGAGAATGTGGTTTACGAGTCCTTTTTATTGACACGACACCTAAATTTTCTCTTAGGTTTCTCATGGTGACAAATGTTTAGTGGTGCAGAAGGAGAAATGAATCTATGAGTGTTTGGAGGTAGTTGATAGGAGAAATTTAGAAAAAAATATTTAAATAATGGATAACTTCTCTGTTTGAATGATAGAACTAAGATTCAAGATGAGCATGCATATTACTCCTGGTCCTACAACCATTGCGCATGTTTGGTTTTTTTATTATGTTTTTTTATATGTTCTTTTCTAGTATACTACTTGATATGTTCTTGTAGTAACTTTCTTGGAAAAAAAATACATGGATGAGGGGGCACGCATTGCAATATTGTTTTCATTGGGTCTTGGATTGCAAAATAAATAGATTGATTTGTACATGATGTTGCTTCTTTCTTCTCTATGGGGCTTAAGGAGAAGGAAATTTTGGGAAGAGCACACCTTCGGAGTATGAAATTAGCACACCAGAACTCAAGTATTTTGATACGAGTAAATACTGTGGTCTAACTATAATGGTTCAAAGTTTCAAGTTATAAATGATCTTATAGCTTTAAATATTCTTTTTTAAATGAAATATTCCTATCATGAAATTTCTTTTGAAGATTTTATTAATTCAATCAATTTCTTTATATTTTTCAACTAGATGATACCTTTGGTGGAACCATTGATACAACTTGCTAAAAGTGGCATTTCTAAACTTGAACAAAGACTAGAGAGAATGTATGCTCTACTTCTTGTATCAAAGACTTGGGCTATGGATACAAAATATAGTTAGTGACATATTGCTCGTACAAGACCTTTCCTTTCTATCCATGAAATGGAGAGATAGGTAGTCACCCATGTTCATAGGATCGATGGATGTAAGTTAATTATACAAAAGATTATAAATAACAAAAAGATGTCATTATCTAGATTTTTTTCTTATGCCAATGTGAAAATGGTTTGTTGTATTAAGGAGATCTATTTGGTTTGTCACTACCATGCGTAGTAACAAGTAGACTCTAAGGTCTCAAGGGTTACAGTCATTGTTGAATTTACTTACCAGTTGGTTCCTATGCTTGAATGTGATCTTAACATACCCTTTTTTAGGAGTCTACTATATCATATATCCATTACCTTTCTCTGTATAAATTATGTTTATCCCTTATGGATGCATATTCTTTGCATCTTATCAGTATGTGTGTATCTTATAGATGTAAAATATATGAGGCATTCTCCATTCTCCAACCATGTATTAATTGTTCCTATTTTCACCTTTGATGAAAACAAGCATTGATCCAATGTGATCATCAAGTTTATTCTCCGTGATAGTGTTGTTATAGGATGTATCATGCATTCATGTATCCTTATGTATGTTTTCTTGCATACAGGAGATAGAGACATGTGACCATTGGTATTTGTTGCTTTCAGGAGATGCACCACTACTCGACTTCCATGCCGATGTTGGGAGTGGAGGAGAGACATAGCTCCCATAGTGGTATTCTGAGAAAAGTGTGCATCCCAATCCTTTTCTATTATTTTTGTGCCATATTAGTTTCGAGGTTATGTTTACCTTGTGGAAATGGAAAAGATTGAATGGTTTAAGTTTGTAGTAATTCGAGGTCCTCTTCTAATAAATGTTATTTGAAAATGAATTTAATGTATTTATACATTTGAATTCATTATTGTAGTTGGTCTGATTAATAGATTATTGATTACAAAGTTTGCCTATGAATTTTGATATTATAGGTATAGAGGTGATTCTTAACATTGAGGTGGTGAAAGTTGAAATTTCTACCAAAATTTACAGCTTTCAAATATGTTACTTTCATCATTGCAACGTGTTCCACTTTAAACTATATATACATATTTCAGTATATTAATAATAAAAAATTGTTATACAAATTTTAAAATAATATTTCTATTAAAATTATCAATAGAACCAATTGCTTTTCAATTTACTTATCTTTTTATTTAATTAATTAAATTCCTTACTTCATATTTTAGTCTTATAAGATATTATATTAATTATTTTTAGCATTTTATTAAACTTATTATAACAAGGGATAGGTGGTGGAAATGTGCAAGAAAAAAAAACCAGTGACATCGCCTCGATGTGGCTCTTGTTTATTATATGTTGTCTTTTTCTTTCCATTTGTTTTCACAAGTTATGAATAGTTTGAGCTTTTACCATGTAACATACATGGCGTGATTGTGACGAAGACTTTCGTGAAGGTTGATTACCAAGTTCCTAAGGTATTCTTTTTTATGGTGAAATTTTTTCTTTGTTTATACAGTTCATCAAGGCACATAATTGCCACTATTTCCCAACTAAAGAAAACTTGTTTGAGGTTCTTTCTTTTCTGGGGAAAAATGACATTGACATCATTGATGTTGAGGTATATGTCGTATAAATTCTTTTATAGTCTACTTTAGTTTACATTCTAGTGTTCATCATCTTTCATGTCTTATAATCTACATTGTATCTTCTTTCATCTTCAGAAGAAGAATTCGCTATTGATGGTAAGCAGCAGGAATTCAAGAAAGTGGATAACAATAAGACTGGAGAGAAAAATGTAGAAAGAGGAGAGAAGAGAACCACTCTATTGATACCCATAAAGCCAATATTTTGCATGAGACACATGCATACAGACTGATGGCCAAGTCTTTAGATTTGGTGAATTTACCTACAATGTCCTGGAAACAAAATGGTAATGTTTTGAAGTGACGAAACAATATTTCATGTGTAAAGTGTAGTCCAACCAATATTAAGTTGGAAACTAATATTGTAATACTTGACATTTCATATAATATAATTTGTGGCAGAAATTATTTATAGATGTACTTGATATTATTTATTATTGTAATTAACATATGTAACTTTCTGTTTTCATATCAAATGAATGTGCACATTGATATTTTTTAATTTAGTCACAAAATTATACTAATAGTTTATGTTGATTAATAATGAACACATAAAATAACTTAAAAATTAGGATACACTGGTGAAAACTCATGCTCTGCAACCCTAATGGCTAGGCGACCATGAGCAAAATGTACTTTGCCCCGAAAAACTCCAGACTGCTGAAAAGCGGCAGACCCAGACACTAGGAATCAAAGCAGAATGACAAAGGAGGAGGGGGGGAGAGATCCCCTCCTATCGAGACGCGAAGGTAGGGGAATCATGCCAGAATATCAGTAATGAAAAGGAGGCTCGAGAAACAATAAAGTCAGGACCAATCATCGGAGCAAGATGGAAGGCAGGCAGCAGAGGTAAATGTTTACCATGTGCGACGGAGAAACCAAGATTCATCATACCAATGAAAAAATTGGAGTTATACAGAAGTTATATGAAATACCATGCACTTATATGTAAGTTCATTAGAGTATGGCCGACAAAAAAGGACCTCACCAAATGGATTTAGCAAAAATGTCAACCCTGAGGCTATATTGAGCTAAAGCTAGGAGCAAGAGGCTTCTTCATGGTAATATTATCGAACCTGCAAGACAAAGAAAAAGTATTTGAAAATGGTCCCTACATTCATTATAATGTTGTATTGTTTATGAGATACTGGGAAGAATGCTATGACCCAGATGAGGGAAAAAATTGGAACCCCAGTGTGGATTAGGTTATTTGGCCTCCTAATGGACTTCTGGGACCTAGAGATTTTAGAGGGCATAGGAAACATGATAGGAAGATTTGTCAAAATAGTAGAAATGAAAAAAAATGGAAGATACACCTCATATGCTAGAAAATGTGTTTACATGAATATAGTTGACCCCATCCCAGACATAGTAGAACTAGAATATCATGAAGAGGTGTCGAAGAAAACCCTAGACTATGAACACATCCCATTCAGATGTAGAAGATGTCATGAGTATGGCCACCTATTTAAGGAGTTCCCACTGAATATATAAGAGGAAGATAACATTCATAAACAATAGAGGAAAAATCAAGAAGTAGAAAGAAAAATAAGACAAGCAAGAGAGAATACCAATAGGGGTAAAAAAGAATAGAAATTCTAGCCCAGCAGAACAAACAAATTTGAAGTACTACAAGAAGAAGAAGAAGAAAACAACGAGGTCCAAACAATGGACTATCAGGGGGAAAAAGGAAAGGAAAGAAGCTCGAGCCAAGGTAAACTAAAACCTAAGAGGAAAGCCCAAAGCGAGCCGACAGAGAAGGAGGAGAAGGAAGACAAAGAGAACATGGATAACACTACAATGGAAATAGATACAAGTAGGGGAGAAGAACTAAGCATGGAAGAAGAGGTGTTGAGGAAACTACTGAATGAATGGAGACATCTAGATGAGCGATTCATTCCAGAAGACCAAAAACGACTATACAGAGAAACATTCCAGCAATATCAAGTTAAATAGGGGCAGGGGAAGGTGGAGATGGTAGAACAACTGGGGCTCCAATAGGATAGCACCCAATACTACCCTAATAAAATGAAAGGCGGAAAGAAAAGAGGCCGAAGAAACCTACAGGAATCTATACAGATTATGGGAGAAATTCTAGTGAATATAGGGAGGGTAGTACCGCTATCGGCAGTATTCCACCAAATTAACCAAGTAACCCAATGATAATCACATCGTGGAATATAAGAGGCCTTAATAGTAAATTCAGACAGAGACACTTAGCAGACAGGCTAAGAAAATAAAAACCTCAACTCATGCGGATACAAGAAACAAAAATCACAAGAGGGAGAATGGAGGAAATCTTAAATAAAATAAAACCAAAGTACGAATGCATGACCATATATGCAAAAGGTAGTGTGGGAGGCATAGAAATACTATGGAACCCAGCAGAGATCACAATAGATTATTGGGTGGGCATGAAAAGAATCCTCATGGGGCGATTCCGGCTAATTGGAAATAGAGAATGGTTTCTAGTCTTTGCAGTATATGGTTCTCATACTATAGTGGAAAAAGGAAACTTCCTCCTTCAGATACAACATCTAGGAAAACTCCATGAGGAAAAACTTTGGTTGATAGTGGGGGACTTCAATTTGATAACATCAATTCAGGAGAAAAAGGAGGTTCGCAAAGAGAAGAGCCGGAGATGGAGAGGTTCAGGGATCTTCAAGAAGATCTAAAATTGGTAGACATCCCAAACATAAATGGAAAATATACATGGAACAATAGAAGGGGTGGGAGCAGACAGATAGCCTCTAGGCTAGACAGATTCTTTCCAACATAACACTTCATTGGCAAAGATATATTATATGAAGCAACAATCTTTCCATGTTTAGGGTTAGATCACTCGCTTATTAAACTCTAAATCTCAATGAACCAAAAGAATCAAATAGACCCTTTAGGTTTGAGGCATTCTAGCTAAGAGAAGCCACCTTTATAGATAAAATGAGAGAATGGTGGAAAGGGACTGAGAAAGTGATAGGAGGAAGAAACCAAATGCACACCTTCCAACTCAGGCTAAAAGACCTAAAAGGGAGGATCAAGAAATGGAACAAAGAAGAATTTGGGAACATGCAGAAGGAACAAGAGATACTTCAGATAAAGATGAAGCACATACAACAACAAATAATTGAGGAGGGAAGAAGTGAAGAGCTTGTAGAAGAGGAGAGACTCTTGATAAACAAATTGGAGGAAAGGAGACAACAGGAGGAAATCCTTTGGAAATAAAAATCAAGAATCCAATGGTTAGAACGAGAAAGAAATACAAATTTCTTCCACAAATAAATGGTACAACACAGACATTAGAAAAGATTTTTGTCCCTAATGGACCAGCAAGGAAATCGGCTCACTCAAAAGGAAGAAATGGAGAAGTTGTTAGTTCAGAATTTCAAAGGGCTTCTGACAGAACCAAATATTAGAAGGGAGGATAACATTCACAAAATTAGTCAACCTATCACTAAAATAGTAAGTATGTTGGAAATAAAACTGAGAGGGGGGTGAATCAGTATTATTAGATCAATAATTTTATTTCCCAAACAGATTTATATACACTACTTGAGTGAAGTGAACTAACATGTACACACGATTGTGATTAAGGAAACCTGCGTATATCTAGAGAACTTGTGATTTAGACAATTTGTCATGTGTTAATCTTAAAGAAGTATATCAGAGATTTATTAGACAGCGAAGTAAAAGCATAATAAAGCATTACCCATAAGCAACACACATGAACACCAAGATATAAGGTGGAAACCCAATGTGGGTAGAAACCACCTATTGTTGTCATCTCTGTCTTCTTTTAATAATACGAAAAGTTGTTTGCAATATTGTACTACTGCAGACTCATACCAATACTTAGGCTTCTACCTGTAGAAGGTTACAACCTTCTATTGTTCTCCACATTGGAAGGGAACTACAACCCCCTAGCTCTCGTAGTAGCCAATATGTTTACTAGTACGTAGGTGCCAACCTACAGAAAAACTCCACTCTTCCACCACAGACCATGTTTCATGAATTTTCAGACTAGATACTCCTGGATCAAATTACCACAATCTGAAGGCCATGTTTCATCAAATTTTCACACTAGACACATCATAACTTTTAAACTTAAACTGCATCAACCAATATTAAGATAATCTAAACATTCAGATCACTAACACCAGAACACTGTGCTGAACCCATAACCTTCCATCATCATTTAGGGCCAGTTGTAACGTCAAAAATCATGCATTAGAGTGTATATGCCACTTGGATGGATCCAAACTGCGTGTATACGCTACTTCCATTTATTGAACCTGTATATACGTTTAAAACTACTGCAAATATAAACTTTTCAATCAAGTCTCTGCCAACTATCAATATTCTAAATATCTACTATCAACTTTCAGAGCTTTACATAGGCAGGGACATAGATCAATTCTTCTCATTTGTACAATCAATCAATCAAATGCCAACCTCCTTATGCATTCAGTTTTACATTCAGATCTAAGAAGACTTCATTGATAGACAACAGTACGATAACAGAATTTTATCAGATAGATCAATCATATCTGAAAATAAGCTTTTCTTTTATATACGCTACTTGAAAGAACCGAACCTGTGTGTATACGCTCTTTGACTGAGACGAACCTGCATACAGATCTACAAATATTGACTCAGAACTTTGCTACAATTCCAGACTTCAGACAAACCTAGATCATGATAGATAATGAAAAGAATAGGCGTAACACATGAGATCTAGTCTCACCCAATATCAGATTATTAAAGAATAAGTCATTTCAAGTCTCATGATTCTTGATCCAATATTGAACTCAAGGCGCAAATGAATATTTCAAATCTAGTCCCAAACATAACCCTGCAACGTAAAATATAATTCAGATAAAAGTATTCCTTAGAATCTTATTGCTTGCTCTTATGGCCTAATGATGTTCTCCTCCTTATATACTCTTAGGCCTTTCTCAATACCTTGGACCAAAACCACTTAGGACCAATACCTTGGACCAAATAGGTAGGGACAATACCTAGGACCAAATACCTCAGACCAAATACCTTGGATCAAATACTTGGCTTTCCAACATGTACATGCTTTTCATCTTGTGCAAGTGCGTGCATTCATTATACGCTCCTTTTGTTCTATTAACCCATGTGTATATGCTTCTTGGACAAAATGAACCATCGTATACCTCTCTTTCTTCATTCTTTGGACACTGATCTGCAATGCTTTGTTGTTAACCTGTTGCACTCTGAACAGTCATCTGAGAGAGTTTCCATCAAGGACAACACCTATATCATAATGCCAACAATCTCCCCCTTTGGACTTGATGGCAACAACAACACCAAGACACTCTCCCCCTTTGACATCAAGGGAAAAGGGCGGACCAAGATATTCTCCCCCTTTGACATACATTATGCTGTCCATGCTCCCCCTGAGTACATGTAGAGTCTGCAAAAATATTTTCTAAAATAATAACATGACCCTATAACTCAACTATGTGATTATGACCTTCCTATTACCATAGATTCATACATACATCCATCTCCCAACCAAGTGCAGATATACCAATTGTTTATACATGACAGAAATATAATAAATATTACATCATCCATCCCATGCAAAGTGGGGATACAAATTACATCATTTGTCCAATAGGACTTATTCAAATGTATGAGAAGACATATCACACCCTAGACTTTTACATGACTTAAGAAACAAATGGTATAAATATCTAAAGCCATAGTTGGATTCAGCAACCATAATGCCAACAATGCAGAATGCGTGTGAAGGCTAGTGCTCCCCTTGAACTTGTGCTACCTATGCATTGTTAATAAGTCAATGATCAAGGCATCTGTGTCAGTCATATAAACATTAATGGACAAAGCATATCGATAGACTGTAATCATCAACAACAGATAGAGCACCCATATTAGAGTTTGTCCCACTGTTTTCCTTGACTCAAAAATGTATACGCTCCTTCACCCACAGAAACCTGCGTGTATATGAAACTATACTTCATGAAAACTGCATATAATAGCCTTTTTCTGAAAACCTGGATTTTAACCGCAAGATGATGTAGCAACTACTCCCAGTTTTTGTCTGAGATATTCAAATGTTTCTCTGGGAAATGGTTTAGTAAATATATCAGTGAGTTGCTCATTGGAGGGAACATACTCCAATTTGACCTTTTGTTCAAGCACTTGTTCTCATAGAAAATGGTATTTGATGGGCATGTGCTTGGTCTCGGAGTGCATGACTGGATTCTTTGAAATACTGATGGCACTTTTATTATCACATAATATGGAGATGGGTGGAGTACATGTGAGCTGAATGTCTTGCAAAGTATGCATCATCCAAAGTAGTTGTGTGCAGCAAGATGTAGCAGCCACATATTCTGCTTTAGTGATTGATAAAGAAATTGATCTTTGTTTCTTACTGAACCAAGGCACTAACCTGGAATCCATATAGAATGCACCACCACTAGTGCTTTTTCTATCATCAACACTTCCTGCCTAATCTGCATCTGTATATGCATGAAGAGTGAGATCTGCATCTCTAGGATACCATAAAGTAAAGTCCTGAGTTCGTTGAAGATATTTGAAAATTCTTTTGACTACCTCAAGGTGTGTTTCCTTTGTATTTTCTTGGAATCTTCCAACTGTTCCTACTACATGCATGATGTCAGGCTGGGTACCTGTTAGATAAAGCAGACTTCCAATCATGGCTCTGTAAGTTGGTTGATGTATTGCTTTCGATTCATCATTTGAGCTGAGACTGCATCTTGTTACCATTGGGGTACGTACAAGTTTAGAATCTTCCATTCCATACCTTTTCAAGATTTGTTTGAGATATTTGGTTTGTGAAAGAAAAATACCATCTTTATTTTGTTGAACTTCTAGACCAAGAAAATAGGTAAGCTCACCAAGCAAGGACATTTCAAATTCTTGTTGCATTACTCAAGCAAAATTCTGACTCATGGATTCTTCATTGCTACCAAAAATGATATCATCAACATAAACAATAATGATTAGCAATTTATCAATTTCACTCTTTTTATATAGATTGCTATCTGCTTAACCTTTTGTAAAACCTTGTTGGTGTAGATAATTGTCAAGGTGGTAATATCAAGCCCTTGGAGCTTGTTTCAGACTATAGAGAGCCTTTTTGAGTCTGCATACAAGTTTTTCATCATTTACAAGAATGAATCCTTCTGGATGTTTAATATAAATTTCTTCTAAATCTCTGTTAAGGAAAGATGATTTTACATCCATTTGGTATACTTTGAATTTCTGAAAGCTAGAAAGAGAAAGAAACATCCTTATGGCTTCAAGTCTGGCAACAGGTGCAAAAGTTTCTTCAAAATCTATACCTTCTTGTTGAGAATACCCTTTACAAACAAGCTTGGCCTTGTTTCTAATGACTTCTCCATTTTCATTTAGCTTGAATATCCATTTACTTCTTATAATATTTTTATCATGAGGTCTAGGAACTAATTCCCAAGTATCATTCTCTTCAATTTTCTCAAGTTCTTCATCCATGTCCTTGACCCAACATTCATCTTTACATGATTCATTTACATTTTGAGGTTTGGTGGAGGATAGTAATGCTAGATAGCTTGAGGTCCCTATAATGGTTCTTCTTGTCTGTACGCCTACCTCTTTTTCCCCTAAAATTTGAGTTCCCGGATGATTTTTCTGAACATACCTGGATGGATTCTTTTCCTCTACCATTATCTTTTCTTCTGGTGCTTCATTGGTTTCTTATTTAATATCATTTTGATTTGATGTGGAAAAATAATCCCCATCCTCTTCATTATCATAGTCTTCTATTTTTATCTATTTTGGATTTTTTCATGCTTCATCAAGTACAACATCAATGATTTCAACAATTTTCCCAAGTCATTTATTATAACATTTATATCCTTTACTTCTAGAAGAATAACCAAGAAGAATACCTTCATCTTCTCTGGGTTCAAACTTACCAAGTTTTTCATCAGTCCTTTTGATAAAACATTTGCTTCCAAAAACTTTGAAGTATTTTACAGTAGGAGTCTTACAATACCAAAGTTCATGTGGAGTTTGAGTTCTATTTACCTGAACATTTTCTTTGTTGAGAATAGTCATGGCAGTGAATGCAGCTTCACCCCAGAAGGTTGCAGGAGTTCCAGATTCATCTAGAAAAGCTCGAGCCATTTGTTGAACTATTCTGTTCATTCTTTCTATCACACCATTTTGCGGAGGAGTCCTTGTGGTGGATAATTTCCTTTTTATTCCATGTTGTTCAGAAAAGTCAAAGAATTCATCTGATGTGAATTCCCCTCCTCGATCAGATCAGAAGCATTTGATTTTTCAATCTGATTCATTTTCAACCAAGGCTTTGAAGGTTTGGAAGTTTTTAGATGCTTCATATTTATGCTTCAAAAGACCTATCCAACACATTCTAGAAAAATCATTAATGGACAAAATAAAGTATTCTTCTCCATGAGGTGACTTTTTCCTTCATTGTCCACATAAATCAGTATGGAAAAGTTCAAGAGGCTTACTAGCTGAGACTTCTTTTTCCATGAAGTGAACTTTGGTTTTCTTACCGATTTGACATGGTTTGTGTATTGTATTTTCTGGGATGCTGATATCTGGAAGATCACGAACAACCTTGAGTCTGCATGCTTTTCTTATTTGAGAAAAGCTTAGGTGTCCCAATCTTCTATGCCACAGCCAGTTTTCATCATTTTTACTTAGATAGAACTATTGTTGTCCTCCCTTTAGTATGTATAAGTTTTTTGGAGTTCTTGTACCTTTGATCATGGTCTCTCTTGTATCAAGCTCACGACCAATAGATCCATTTGATTGAAACACTACTTCATTTCCTTGATCACATATTTGACTGACACTCAACAGGTTATGCTTTAAACCATCTACATACATAAAATTTCTAGCTTTAACCTTTTCTTTGAAGAAAACAGAACCTTTACCTTTTATGATAGCAGGAGTGTCATTTCCAAATGAGACATTCTTTACTTTTTCCAAGGCATTATATGAGTGAAGTTTTTCTTTGTCACCTGTCATGTGTTTGGAGCATCCACTGTCGATGTACGACTAATTTTCTTGTCCTTCTACATACAAGGCTATACCACATCTTTCTGTTTGAGATTCTTTCTTTATCCATATCTTGGGATTTAATGGTGTTTGCTCCTTTTGAGATGTTTTCCAAAATTTTCTCGTGAATTCAGGTTCTTCATGACCAAAGTTGTTACAGATTGAGAATTCTATTTCATTTTCAAGAGGAGAAAAGTTATTATAGGAACTTCTCTTGATTCCTATTACATTCCTTTGATTTTGTGCTTCTCTAGTCATGATGGTTTTGTAAGAAACACATTGAGCAACTTTGTGCCTAAAATTATGACATGAAAAACATTGCTAATTAAAGAAGTTCCTGTGACTATCGAATCTATTAACCTGGTGATTCTAGTTTCTATTGATATTCATCTTTGGAGAAAATTGAGTATTATTTTCCTAGTGTTGGTTGTGGCTTCTATTCATTCTTGGAGTAAATTGAGTATGATTTACCTAGTGATCAACCTTATGCCTTTGTTGACGATTGTCATACTGTTCGCTGGTCTTTGCTACATCAAGATAGTTTTTGGTGGAGGTTGATGTCTTCTGTGATTGAGATGCTTCTTCAGTATATCAAAGACCTATATTTATCAAAGGAGAACACTGAACTTCGATAATTTGATTTAAATTTTCTAATCCTTTAGCAAATCTAAGATTGAGAGATTTCGTTTTTTCAAGATCCTTTCTTAGACCCACAATTTCACATTCTAGTTTTTATTGTGTTTTTCTTTTTCAGCAAGTTGGCATGTCAAGGTATCTATAATCATATTCTTTTATTCTAAACAGATTTTGAGTTTAGAGATTTCTTCATGAAGGTATTCCTCTTCTAAAGCATCCCAAAAATTATCATCGTCATAAGCCACGAGAATTCTATAATCATCACTATTAGATAAATCATCACTATCACTTTCCTCTTCTAAACTATCCCAAAAATCATTTCTATCATAAGCCATGAGAAGTTTGTAAAATTGTCCAGTTTCATCTTCATCACTATTAGATAAACCATCACTATCTTCAAGAGCATAGTAACTCCTTTTGTTCACAACTTGTTTTCTATTGCCTTTTGCATATTCCTTTCGTTTTTCATATTTATGTTTATGAGGACATCTGGTAGCATAATGACCGACTCTGCCACAAGAAAAGAATTTGAAGGGTAGCTTACCTCTAAACCTTCTAGAACCTCGTTGAAGCTTCTTAACAATGTTTACCTCATCTTCTTCTTTTGAAATATGTCCCGATTCATTGTGTTCTTCCTTTCCTTTTGCGGAGGCTTTAAATGAGGCTTCTCTCATATCTAATGGTCCTCCTTTTCTCATTTCAAAGGTAGTTAAAATTCTGTGAAGCTGTGTCATAGTGATATTCTACAGATCCTGTTTTTCTTCTAGGGCAGACACTTTTGATTCAAATTTTGCAGATAAGGATCTCAAAACTATTTCAACTAAGATAACTTCCTTTAT
The DNA here is from genome assembly GCA_031772625.1 of Pinus tabuliformis. Classification (NCBI taxonomy): domain Eukaryota; kingdom Viridiplantae; phylum Streptophyta; class Pinopsida; order Pinales; family Pinaceae; genus Pinus; species Pinus tabuliformis. Next base: position 849,768,358 of record CM062814.1, read on the forward strand.
TTCTTCACCCAGATTCTTCATACAATTAACAACCTCATCTTTACGTAAGAAGTAACTAACTATACTTTCATCACTATGCATCTTAAGAGTTTCATACTGAATTCTAATAGTTTGAAGCTTGGCACGTTTTACTTAAGAGTCTCCTTCGTAGCTCAAAAAGATTTTGTCCCATATTTCTTTGGCTGATTTGAGATACATGACTTTGACAAAATCTGATTGTGATAAACTTCCCAATAAAGTATTGACAGCTTTGGCATTGGTTTCACATTGCTTTTTACCTTCAGCATCTATAGGAATTGTTGTTGGAAATGTATATCCTCCTTCCACAATTTCCCAGACATCTGTTCCAAGCGATTGTAGATAGGTTGTGGTTCTTATTTTCCAATAAAAAATGTTTCTCCCATCGAAGATTGGTGGTCTAATGGATCCCATGATTTCTTGATTATTCATGTTAATGGATCTCCCTTCAAGCGATCAAGATTATTCTGAAGGACCTGCTCTGATACCAATTGTTGGAAATAATATTGAGAGGGGGGTGAATCAGTATTATCATATCACTAATTTTATTTCCTAAACAGATTTATATACACTACTTCAGTGAAGTGAACTAATATGAACATGCGATTGTTATTAAGGAAACCAGCATATATCCAGAGAACTTGTGATTTATACAATTTATCATGTGTTGATCATAAAGCAATATATCAGATATTTATTAGATAGTGCAGTAAAAGAAGGATAAAGCATCACACATAAGCAACACACATGAACACCAAGATGTAAAGTGGAAACCCAATGTAGGTAAAAACCACCTGCTACTGTCATCTCTGTCTTCTTTTAATAATATGAAAATCTGTTTACAATATTGTACTTGTGGAGACTCATACCAGTATGCAGACTTCTACCTGCAGAAGGTTACAACCTTCTCTCATTCTCCAGCTTCTACTGGAAGGGAGCTACAACCCCCTAGCTCTTTTACTAGCCAATATGTTTACTAGTACATAGCTGCCAGCCTACAAAAAACCTCCACTCTTCCACAAGGGACCATGTTTCATCAATTTTCAGACTGGATACTCCTAGATCACATCACCACAATCTAAAGGCCACGTTTCATCAAATTTTCACATTGGAACCATCATAAATTTTAAACTTAAACTGCATCAACCAATATTTAGATAATCTGAACAATCATATCACTGACACCAGAACACTATGTTGAAACTAGAACCTTGCATCATCATTTAGAACCAGTTGTAACGTCAAAAATCATGTATTAGAGTGTATACGCTACTTGGCTGCATCCAAACTACGTGTATATGCTACTTCCATTAATTGAACCTACGTATTCCTTTAAAACTACTGCAAATATAAACTTTTGAATCAAGTCTGTGCCAACTATCAATATTCCGAATATCTACTATCAACTTTCAGAGCTTTACATAGGTAGGGACATAGATCACTTCTTCTCACTTATATAATCAATCAATCAAATGCCTGCCTCCTTATGCATTCAGTTTGAAATTCAGATCTAAGAAGACTTCATTGACAGACAACAGTATAATAACATAATTTATTAGATAGATCAATCAGATCTAAAAAGAAGCTTTTCTTTTGTATACGCTACTTGAAAGAACCGAACCTACATGTATAAGCTCTTTGGCTAATACGAACTTGCGTATGGATCTGCAAATATTGACTCAGAACCTTGTTGCAATTCCAGACTTCAGACAAACCCAGATCATGATAGATAATGAATAGAACAGGTGCAACACATCAGATCTAGTCTCACCCAATATCATATCATTCAAGAATAAGTCATTTTGAGTCTCATGATTCCCGATCCAATATTGAACTCAAGGTGCACATGAATATTTCATATCTAATCCCAAACATAACGCTGCAACATGAAATATACTTCAGATAGAAGTATTTCTTACAATCTTAATACTTGCTCTTATGGCCTCATGATCTTCTCCTCCTTATATACTCTTAGGCATTTCTCAATGCCTTGGACCAAAACCACTTAGGACCAATACCTTGGACGAAATACCTAGCATCAATACCTAGGACCAAATACCTTGGACCAATACCTTGGATCAAATACTTGGTTTTCCAACATGTATGCACTTTTCCTCCTGTGAAAGTGCATGTATACGTGACATGCTCCTTTTTTTCTGTTAACCCACATGTATATGGTTCTTGGACAAAGTGAAGTAGTGTATCCCTCTCTTTCTTGATTCTTTGGAGTCTGATCTATAATCTTTTGTTATTAACCTGATGCACTATGAATTGTCATCTGAGAGAGTTGCCATCAATGAAAACACCTGTGTCATAATGCCAATAAAGTAGAGATCAAAACCTGGCTCTACTAAGAGAAATAACTAGAGTAGAGGTGGAAGAGGTAATTAAAAATATGGCAAAGAACAAAGCACCAGGGCCTGATGGATTTACTGCAGAATTCTTCCAAGCGACTTGGACCTTCATGAGTGAAGACTTAGTGAAACTAGTGGAGGAGTCTAGATGCACCAAAAGAATGCACCTGACCCTGAACTCAACATTCCTAGCCCTGATCCCAAAGATAGAGCACTCAGAAGAACCACAAGGGTTCCGACCAATAGCTCTCTGCAATGTCATATACAAAATCTTGGCTACAATAATGGTTAACCGACTGAAACCCATACTACCTGGCTTGATATCTCAAGAGAAGATAGGGTTTGTCAAAGGTAGACAAATAACAGACAACATAGTGGTGGCACAAGAAGCAATCCACTCCTTAAAAAAATAAAAAACCAAAGGAATGCTGGTAAAATTAGATTTGGCCAAAGCCTATGATAGACTGAACTGGGAGTATCTCCAAAAAATACTAAAGGCATTTGGCTTCGATGAAAGATGGATAAGTTGGGTAATGTCAATGGTAACTACTCCAGTTTTGTCAATTTTTCTTAATGGATCCCCTACAGAAGCTTTCAATACTACGATAGGGCTCAGGCAAGGTGACCCATTATCACCCTTCATGTTTATCCTAGTAGGAGAAGGTATATGAAGATACATTAAAGAAAAAGTCTGCAGTGAATAATATATGGGCCTAAGACTCTGGGGGAATGACCTCCCACTAACCCACCAGCAATTTGTAGACGACGTAATGCTATATGGACAGGCAATGCTCAAGGAAACTAGAAAAATAATGGAAATCCTCATAGACTTCACAAGTGCCTTTGGGACATAGATAAACAAAAATAAGTGAGATATCTATTTCTTCAACACCCTAGCACCCTCTCAGGCTTTCCTAGCAAGATCCATGGGATTCAAAATAGGTAATTTCTCCACGAAGTATCTAGGTATCTAGCTAAATGACCAGCAGAACATAGTGGCCAATTGGAAAAACTTGATGGGAAAGATCCAACAGAAAATGAAAAACTAGACATTCAGAATGTTGAACATCCCAAGTCCCATAATACTATTAAAATTAGTACTTTACTCCATCCCGACATACCAACTAACTAGCCAAGTGACCCCTAAAATAGTCTGCTAGAAAATGGTAGACATGTTCAAAAAATTCTTATGGCAAGGACCCAGCATGAAAAAAAAGGGCGTTGCTATCCTGGAGCTGGATTAGTAGACCCCTAAAATAAGGAGGCCTTGGACTCTGTGACCCCTACATTCTGAATAAGGTAATGGGAGGAAATTTGTCTTGGAGATGGATACAGGGACGGGTAGATCTTTGGAAAAAGCTATGGGAGAGAAAATATGATATGCCCAGGTCCCTTGAAGGAAAGCTGAGAAGCCAAAATGATAAGAAAGGCTCTACAATTTGGAATCTAGCTAGTGCCAATAGGGACCTAATTAGCAACCATAGATTTTGGGATGTCAGAGGAGGGGACAAAGCAAAATTCTAGGAAGAAGCGTGGCAATAGAGGGGAAAAATCAACAACCAGCTGCAGCTAGTAGAAATAGACCAATTCAGCAATCTCCACGGGGGCAACATAGTAAAAAATTTCTGGTTCTTGGAACCAGAAGGATACTGGAGAAATTCAAAACAGCAACATGACTGGCCGGAAGCACTAGAAATACCCCAATGGAAGCTTTATGACAAGGAAATGGCAACCAGGAAAATAGCGATAAAAGAAGGATCAAACATCCTAAGATGGCCCCACAGGGTCAAAGGAATGTTTGCAATAGGAGAAGTCTACCAATTAAAAGCAGAACACATTAGACATCCAGAAATGAATAATTGGGAAATCATATGGAAAGTAAAAACATGGTCGAAGATAGCCTTCTTCATCTGGATCCTAAGCCATGGGTGAGCATTAACATGGGACAAACTGCAAAAAAAAGGAATGCAAGGCCCATTGATATGTGTCCTTTGCTGAGAACAGGAGGAGACAATGGAGAACCTTACCAATTCTTGCAATTTCAAATACAACCTGTGGAAACAACACAATCAACTTTTTGAAATTAGTGACATGAACCCAAAAAATATGTAAACAAAAATAGAGAACTGGAGAAAAAACTGTACCAGAACACGATCCTGAACCATGCTTGGAGACTCTCGCTAGGATTTGTCCTGTGGAATATATGTAAAGAATGAAACAAACTGATCTTCAAGGATGAAGGTAGAGCAAAAGCAAAAAAATGGAACCAGATAATCCAAAACATCAGAGAGACTATTCTTATAGAGAATTGGTTTGAGGAGGACTAGAAAACTAACCCAAAGGAAGCAAAGATAATGACCCGCCTAAACCTAAAACCAAGCATGCTGCATAAGCCTCTTAGGAGGAACCAAACCAACAAAGAGGAAGAAGTAAACTAATTTAGAAGACCACAGAAGGATTTCATCAAACTAAACTTCGACGACGCTGCTAAAGGGAATCCTAATGAGGCAGGGATAGGAGGAGTATTCAGAGACGATAGGGGGAGGACACTCAGAATCTACATGATGGACTATGGAAACACGAAAAGTAATGTAGCTGAGCTTCACGCCCTAAAAAAATGGTTGGAAATCGCAATAAGAGAGAAATATAAAAAATTACAGGTTGAAGGTGATTCAAAAATGGTGATCGAAATAGTAAAAAAGGTATAGCAAGGAACTCAATGGGAAAATATCAGTTGAAGTTGGAGAACTGAATGGCTGGTGCAGGAGATTGACAAACTAACCAGATAGATGGACTACATCCTCCCCACACACGTATGAAGGAAAGGCAATGCGACAGCTGACAACTTGGCAAATTGGGGAAGCAGCCAGGTAGGAAGAACTGTAGACATAAACAAGGAAGAGCTACATCAGATGGAGGAGATGGAAAACTTAGTAAAAATCCTGGAAAAAGACAAGGAAGGGGAGGGGATCCCCTGATCGGGGTGTAACACAAGGGAGGAAGAGGGACTGGGGAGATGGGACCGGGAAGGGGGAGGAAGCATCCAAGTGTGCGAAAGGACAGGCGAGGGAAATGGAGTGAGAGGACAGGGGCGAAGGCAAGTGGACAGGCAGGGCAGAGAAGGAACAACCCCTGAGAGAAGGAGGGTGGAGATGGATAAGGAGGACAATGAGGATGGGAGGGGGGCTAGGAGGAGGGTGGGCAGAAGGACGCCAACAAGTGGTAGGGCAAGGGATATGATCATACGGAAAGATCAGTCGAGAGTAAGTGAGCGTTAATGCGAGGAGGTGGAAGTGAGGATGCAGGGTCACCATTCCAAGGTGATCACATATGGATTAGTGTAGGGAATGATGACAGACAAGTGGCTGCAAAGGGAAAAGATAGAAAGGGGAGGGGAATAAAACATAAAGGAAAACAGGCCATAGACAGATGCATGTAGAGGGAGGAGATGAGAACCGGTGAGAGGAAAGGTGGTCAAAGAACGACGTTGTAGCCTATGGATAGAAGCGGAGCCAGTCATGCAAGTTGCTATGTTAATCCTCTGGTCCCTAGCTTTGTAAGGCATATGATGAATTTCTACATTAATGTAGGAAATTTTTTTAGGAGAAGTTATGAGTCTGGTAGGGAGGCACCCAGGAATTCCTGGGACCCTGGTTGGCTAAAAATTGTAGAATGGGCAATTAAAAAGCCTTGGGAGTAAGCTAGGAAGGGAGGGAATAGATTCCAGGAAGGGAAAGGTCTCCACCATGGAAAATTCTCGAAACGAAATGAGGAAGAGCGAGATCATAATGATCCCCGTTGGAAACTCAGAGATAAAACTAGAAGAAAAAAGGAAAAACCTCGGAGAGCAAGTAGAACCAAGAAAAGAGGGAAATAGGGAAACATAAGACCTCTAGGGGTGGAAGAAAATAGGGTCAACATTATGAGGGAAAACATATCCATGACCAAGACCTATGATGCAAGAAACAATAAACCATCCTACCCTGGGGGCGAACCTAAGCGGATGCCTCGGTCGTGTTGTTTGAGCGACGTATGTTGCCATGAGGGAAAAACATCAAGAGTAGTAAGAATGGAAAGAACCCATAAATATGAGAGGAATGGGGAAATTCTAAAAGAAATCTCGCAGAGCATAAGTTCTGGCACTGAAAGGGATAACAAAAGGGACACAGGTAAAAGGGAAATTGTTTTGTTTTATTATTATCAAACTGATAATCATAATGGTTATGTGATAGGTCTCACCTCACACCACGCCCAGCATAGTGAGGAGGAAAGTGAACAAAAATAAGTAGCTAGCAGCAAGCATGCAAACACCATGACAACCAAGAAGGGCAAGAGAGACAAAAAGATGGTAGAGGGAGTGAGCGGCTCAAACAAAGAGAGAAGAAAGAAAGGGAGAAAGTCAGGATGTGAACATATGAAAACCCTCATTGACGCCTACATGGTAGGGAACCCACCGGACATTAGAGCCCAAATTGCTGGATGGGAGTGAGAACTAAACGAAAATATAAGGAACCAAGACATCCCCATGGAGGAGTGGGAGAGTATGGTTCCAGATCCAGGGAACTCTCGAGGACGACACTCCTTATTCAGACAAACAATACAACAGTATTGGGTCATGAAGAATGTGGTGGCATGGACCATGACTCCTAATCAAGAACAGGAAGCTAGTAGAGGACCAGAGATAAAGGAGGACGCCAAGGAAAATGATCCTATCAAGACAAAACTCCTCAAGGAGATTGCAACTGTTCATATACAAACTTACAGAAACAACTTGGCTTTGGGAAGAATTGAGCAAACACTTCCAGACATGAAGAGAAGTCAGATGCTTGGCTCTAGTGCCAAAGTGCCAGCCCTAGTAATATCCTCGGATAAGGATTGAATCTAAGGTTGAGTAAATTTCTGAGAAAATTTTGATGCACAACTTTTACATGTTTAATTTGAACAGTAGTATAGATAGTATAGAAAATGTTGCTAGATGGATAGAGAAAGACCTTTTCAAATTTTTGAGAGGGTTTAATGCAGATAGGTGGCTATCTGGTTTCCTTCAGGTAGGTAAGCCACCTCGAACAAATGAAAGTTCTAATTTTTGAATAGTTAATATTAATAGAGGAAGAACCACCAAGTTTACCAAAAAAATTAATGAACACATGAAATCAAATTAAAACTATTAAATTAGTAGTTTATATTGATTAATGATGATCACAAATAAAATGAATATACAATGACTAAATTAGTCATTTATAATGATTATTAATGAAATTAAATGAAACAAATATAAATTACTAAATCAAACATTTTTATAATGAATATGAAACTCACAAAAAAAGATAAATGACTACTGTAAATGAAAAATTTGTGATTACAAATGACGACCAAAATTTTCATATATACGACTATTAGTAGCTAATTTACAGTATCTTATAACACGGCCAAAATTTAGTCATATTTTTTTGGTCATTAATTGGTTTCAAACAAAGACTAAAATTTGCATATGTGTGACTATTAGTAGATAATTTATACTATCTTATAATGCAACCAAAATTTTGGTCATATTTCTTTTGTCATTAATTGGTTTTCTTGGGTGATCATGTCGTAGTATATTTTGTTATATATTTGGTCATTAATTGTGACAATTAATAATGAAATTTATGACTACATTTATGACTAAATATACTAGATGATAAAATTGAGAAGACCAATTAACGAATAATATTAATACGACTAAAATTTGGTCGCATTATAAGATACTATAAATTAGCCACTATTAATCATCGACTGAAAGATGGCCATTTATATGGAAATTTTAGTTGTTTTCTAGTAATTAATTAGCCATTTTTTAATGATTAATTAGCATTTTAGTAATTAATTAATAAGCTCCCATTTGTTGTATTTTTATTATGTTGTGTCAGGGATCTCACCCCTGACCCTTGGGAATATTTCCCTTCAACAATTATGAACATATATAGTAGTACTAGAGTCTTATGGAATTGTTCTAATGGGGGTTTTGATATTGCTCGAACATTAGATGTTGGACATATTAGAATATCACATCATACATGTCAAGAAGATTTACTATATGTTAGAATTTGATGTAAATTAAACCTTTGGATTAATATTAATACAAAAATGATATTTTTTTCTTACACCTGATTGTGATTGAAATCCAATTCATCTAAAAAATCAAGGTTCATTTTAGTGACTAGCTCTTCATGATTGAAAATACAAGGTTATTTTAGTGACTATCCATTATGTTTGAAACTTGGGCACTAATTTCTGTATTAATTTTCGTATTTCATGGGAATGGGGAGGGTTATTTTGGTTTTGAGAGGGTGATTTGAAGGTTTTTTCCATGGATATAAGAGAAGTAGAAAGAACTTAGAGGTTGTTGAAAGGATGAGTGAATTCATAGTTGAAGGTGTATACAACTTTGGAGGAAAAACCTTGGGTTACACTCTGATTTATTTTCTTGTCATGCATTTCCCCTCTTTAATATTAACTAATGTTCGAATTTCTCATTTTGAACATCTTCAAACAAGTTTCAACTTCTCAACTTGAAGATTCCAACCATTGCCTTGACTCAACCTTCAGAAGGGCATTACAAAATACCTATTAGAAGAAAAATACTTCACAAACATAAGTTTTATGCCTCTATTATTGGAATATTTACTATTCATCTCTTGCAAATAAAGGCATTGTTCGAACTCTGTGAACATTACCAAATGGACTTAAATTCTTTCATAGTGACTTCATCACACAGAGGGTAAATATCCTTCATCTGCCATCAAAACATGTAGTGAATTTCGTTGTTACAAATTCCCTATTCAGGTAACAAGGTTTGTACAATCATAGAAATAATTTGACCAGAGTCACCTAAATGCCACAAAGAAAATGAAACTTTTGAGATTAACAACTTGATTGGGATTACATTCCATTCCAATCACTCAATCCCATAATCCAATATGTACTTTTCTCAATGCAAAGTTCCACACAAAATTTCACATGCATCATTTTCCATTTACTCTAGGTTGAGTATGCTCACAAGGGATTTATGATATTTATTCAATGAAAAACCCACTTACTCTTTTCTTCCAAGTTTGAGATCCTTCAAGGAATTTGTTAATGATTTGAACCTTGGTGGGCATACTGAAAACCCTTTTTAATTCATCTAACTAGATTACCATTGACACTATTCAATTTGTTCATCTCATTGTGACCAACGAACATACACTAAGGTAAAAGAACCCAAATCTTTTATTTATCTAGGGAAAACTGTTCAAAATATAGGCAAGTCCAGAAACATAGCAATACAAATTTTTGTGAAGAAAGGACATTCTCATAGGTATGAAATAAATCTATGGCTTTAAAATGTGAAATATTAATTTGAGAGATTTATGGTTTAAAGCATGGAATAAAAATTATACAAATAATCCAAACAATAATTTGATCTTCTACGTAATGGTGCTAGGATCCACATGTCTACGAACACAACTTGGATCCAATTTCTCCTTATTGAAAATTTCCATCGATTTTCACTTTATATTAGCACTTGTGTCTTCATTATAGTTCTAAATACTTCCATTCTTTCACTTCTATAGCATTCAAACCAAATTATCTCCCATTGTAAATAGGATTATGTATTATAGTCCTGCAATTATAAATTTCTTTAATCAATTTCAATAGAATTATGCTCTTGTCATCATTATGATGGAATACTTAAATTTTTATTTTTTCAAAGTGATGGTTATTGATTTATATTAAAAGGATATTATGGTATCCATGTCAGAACCCTTATATTCAACATCTTGAATGGTTATGATTCTACCTTCAGAAGTCCAAAATAAATGTATTATATTGTTATGACAATTTTTACCTACTATACTAAAATGATGCTGATTAAAATGTCTATAGAAAACTCCTTGGAACAAATAGAATTTACACAACATATGACAATACTAAAAAAATTTTAACAACCTAAAAACTAAACTTCTTAGACATGTTTTCTAGAAAATACATCAGTCAAGGTTGTTGCTTGAGCTAAGGCCTTGCTTGCCTTTTCTCCATGTAGTGCTCTCATTGGCTTTGATATCTATCATTTCCATTTGAACACATGACATATATAATTCCTTCAAATTTCACGAATTTGTATTTCATTGTGGTTAGCTCAGTTGTTGTTTAATATTGAAGACGGTCCAATTTCATTCAGAGTAAATCTATCTTAGCATTGATTAATGATTGGAAGGATTTTGGGCTTTCATTTCTACCTCAACCCTCTAGTGAAAAGCTCACAAGAGGCCAACCATGGATACAGTAATATTCTTAAGAAATATATTAACATCCAATTGCATAAAATCAGGGCAAGAAGAACCAAAATTCTCCATCAGCTAACCGCTCCTCAACAATGCTTAACCCTCATATATGCATAGTATAATGGTGATATTGCACCTTCGTTGAGTTGGTGAACTTGGAGCAAATAAAGACAACTTGAATTCAATTTAAAGACTAAGGTAGGATTGAACTCAGGCCTAACATTCCCTCCTTGGTCATTTGACAATCTCTCTAATATAATTAAATCAGGAATTATATCGCCATAACTTAACATCCTGCAAATTCCTCATTGAATGTGAAAATTGATACAAAGTAAGGATGGGAGTAATGATTGTCCCATGTGAAATGAATGGAAAATAAATGCAAATAAATAACCTTAAAATTTTAAAGGCCTAACTCCTAAGGTGATTTAAAAGGCAATCTAAACACCTATGCAATGAAGGAATTAAGATTTTGTGCCATATGTGCAAGCAAGAAGAAGGGAAAGTAAATGGTACTTGTTGGATCATGGAAACCATCGTCAGACAGTGAAAAATAAGTTTAAACAATCATGAGTGACGCAAAAAATTGTCTTCTCAATAGTTCCTTATTGTTGAGTGGCCACTCGGGCCCTTCATTATTTTATCAATGACTATATTAAGGGCCATGGACAACAGTTATTTTAATAAATCCGGTTATTCAGCTCGAACATTTGATGTTCCAAATTTGTACCTTTGTTTTATATTTAATTTTGTTGAGGAATTTAAATTCCAGAGAACATGATATATATATACTTGGTCAAACTTTTGAAGCTAGATGATGATCCTTTGTAATAGAGGAGAAAGGCTACTATTTTCATATCCTTTTGACTTCAAGACTTTCCAGATTACAATTTGAGAATCCACAAAGACCATTAGTTTTGGAATTTTCTTTTCTATGACAAGGTCCAATCCTTTTGAGGGAGCAAAAAATGCCCCTTGATTTTTAGTAGCAGAACCCAACCCCCAAGTGTATTGAACCTCAATTTTTTCATTGAGGCTAAGGATCACCCTTCCTGCTCTTACCACCCTTGCATATTCAAATTTTTTGAATTTACACAATTTGGAAATTATTCTTGTGACAAGTGGAAAATGAAAATTTTAGCTTCAATTTGGTATTTATATTGGTTTTAATTGAAGTTTTATCGATTTTAATGCAATAAATTTTAGTGGTAGAGGCGGGTGTCCTTGGATCCTTTTTTTTATTAATAATTAAACGAATAAATTGTAGAATTTAAGATATTTTTTCTATTATCATACCAAATCACATTCACCACTAGAAACATGACCCTCTCAACTAATTATAAACGTAAAAATATGAAATAATTTACTACAAGAAATATAGCAGTGAACACTCAGGTTACAAGTCCCTATACCAACAACAATTATTCTTGACACAAAGCTATAATATTTGTCATAAATTAATGACCAAAATGAAGAGGTTCACATTGTCATACAAAGGTTTATGGCCCAAATATTTTTAGCATTTAAGCTTAGGAACTTAGAAATAGTTAACATATGACAATTAAAATTAGTTACAAAGACCGAAAGTATATTTTAATAGAAGTTTTTAAGTGCCAAAATGAAAAACAATATAGAAGTTAAGCACAAGGAATAAACATTGACATTTAGGGTCGATACCCAAGCAAAAACCCCACGATGGGATGTAGGTGTACGATATTTTTTTGTCTTATGTCCATCAAATTCATCACCTTTCACCAATACTACATAAACACCAACAAAAGTGGATGGAATGAAAGAAAAAATAAACATGACTTTATTTTATTGTTTTATTGTGTGATTATTGTGTATGGGTGTCTCAACTTTGTTGAAAAATGTGTTAGCATTCTCTTCCCATATGTTTTTTCTAGAAATTTTGAAGAAATATGACGTTTGTACTCAATAGGCATCTAAAAATTCTCTTTTATTACCATGATTTTGAAAAGAGCTTAAAGTGAAGATGTAACATGTCATTTTCTTATTTGAAAGTAGAAAATGGAAGATAAGCAAACGTCCAATTATGACAATGGATAAATACCATGCACATGATGAGAAAATAGCTGATGATAAGAGCTTGTTTAAATATGTAGGTCCCTATAATCATTATTATGGTGGGAATATGAGTAAACGAAGTGTGATTTTTCAAGATATGATAAAATATGGTCATAGTGGTATAAGCCCTTTCCCTCTAAATGGTTATTCAGAAAGGATGGAATTGTATAACATGAGAGATGTTGAGGCACCAAACATAAACGAAGAGGAAAAAAACACAAATGAAGAGGCATGGACCTTCAATGAAGGTATTGAAGTTGATAGAATTTTGAATGAATTTTTCAAGGAATAATGGTAGAAGTTAATGGGGGATGCTTTAAATCTATGTATGGTACTTGTGACTTAAGTATTTTAACAACAATCCTTCTAATTCTTAACCCACAAGCAATACATGGTAAAAAGAATGAGAGTGTTGATGAATTATTTGCATTGCTACATTAGTTGTTACCACATACCTCCACATTTCCAAGAAAACAAAGATCATGTAAACTGAAAATCAATAATCTATGATTAGGCTATGAAAACATCCACACGCTTGTGGGTTCTTGTGTATTATTTCACAAAAATCTTGCGAGTGAGACTGGATGTATGAAACGTAAAGAAGGGAGGTCTAAAGCAAGGTTGAAATCAAATTCAACTCCTAGAAAGGTTCTTCACCACTTTCCTCTAATTCCACTATTACTTTGAGTTTATATATGTCTAGACATTACCGAGGTCATAATAAGAGAATTGATGGAAAATAATGGTTTGTGGATGATTCTAATATATGGAGGGAATTTGGCAATAGATAATTTGATTTTTCCAAAGATATTCTTAATACAAGGATGGGATTAGCTCTAGATGGGGTGAACCCTTTCTCATATTAGAGTATTAAATGATAAACTTGGCCAATGCTCTTAACAAGTTCTAGCTTTCCTCCATGGTTAGAAACCAAATAAATTTTCTTGATGTTGTCATTGATTATACTAGGGGAAAAAAGTGTTACTTTAGATACAATTTATGTTATTTAGAGCCATTATTTGATGAGCTACTAGAATTGTGGAAAGGAATTGAAGAAATTAAAATTTTAAGGTATGGTAATTTGATGCAATTCACTTTAAGAGATTATTGATTGTTTATGCTACATGATGTTCCTTCATATGACACTTTCAGTAGTGCCAATGTTCATGAATATAATGTATGTATGGCTTGCATCTTCAATTGTTTTGTGAGGCACTCAGGTAATTTAAGTAATTGTATTTCTTATGGACGTTGTGCTTGCCAAAGATGGATCATCCATATCATTATCAAAAGTCATGTTTCAATGGTCAGGAAGAGAATTTGGAAGCACCATCGGCAATAACATGTCATTCCATTATTGAGAACAGATAAAAAAGAATGCAATTTATTGAAAGTGGTGGAATTCGTGGTAGTAAAAATGATCCACTTAATGATAATGGTGTAAAAAGAGTGTGCATATTTTATAAGTTTCCATACTTTAAGCATATATTCATTAGGCATATTGTTGAATTTATGCACACTGAGAAAAAATATATTTTTCTATTATAGAAACCCTTTTTGGTGCATATGATACAATTTCATCTCAACGATACCTTCAAGAATTAAATATAGCTAAATCTCCAGTGAAAATGTGAGAATGATCTATATGAGCCTTTCTTATCTATATTAGCACTCGTGATATTTGGTTTAGGGTTCCTAACATGCATGCCTAAAATAGAGTAGAGACTGACACTTACCTTTAGATAAAACTTGGAAACAAGTGCCACATTGTCAGATAATAACATGCACTTCCTATTTCAAAGGAGTGTGAAAGTAGCTGATCTAGGGGCTTGTGTAGTTCGCTGGATGAAAGAAGTACACAGTTGCTAGTGACATAGATTATGAAATTATGTGGCTCAGTGAGTTGGGTAGTTTCATCGCATAGTGATGATTGTGTAGGCTGCTTTTTGAGTGGCCACATATCTGACAAGATTACATAATTTAGTCTCATACAGAGCTGCACAGTTGCGAGTGATAGTGGATTTTGTAGTTCCTCAAGACAAGATCTGTAAGTAGTGGTTGATCAAGATAGGAATTAGCTCGTGTTCGATAAAATATTTTCTCATCTTCTGAAGTTGTGTAAGCATTGTTGACAGGCCCTAGTCGTCATCATTACAATACAATTAAGAAATCACAACACTTACGTGAAATAGTAGGTCATTACAACTCTAAATAAATAATAAGAACACTTGAAACCAGTTAAAATGATAGTTCTTATGATCAAAAGTGGGCTCCAAAATCAAAGCATAGGCAAAATTTTGGAGGGGGGTTATAGCAACTATAACATGGTGATGCACTCGTAGAACGCAAACTTCTTTATATGAGTATAGCTTTACATATTGAGTCTGGCTCTTGATGAGGTATTATTTCATCCTGTTGATCATTATAGTTTCCTTAAATTGTTTTAATGATATAGTTTCTTTCATTCCTTTCATCAACAAAACACCAACCCAAGAAATCCAAACTTCATTCATTTCAATTAGAGTTTAGGAGTATATAGATATGCGAGTTAATGATGTCATAGTTTTAGTCTTCATCTATGGTGTTTCTCTGCTAGTAGTGAGAATATTTAGTACCTAAAAGTGTCACTATAGAAACACAAGCATTGCTTCATTGCCAACGAGCCTGTTTAGTACCCTGACAAAATAGCTTGTTTCACCTCTCTCATCAGGAATCCTTTCTCTTCTTTTACCCTTTATTTTTATTATTTTATATCTTAATGCTAAATGGAATTTTATTGGCATTATATCACCAAGGAAGAAGATGATTCTTGACGTATTCATAAAAACGGAGTATATACCTCTGGAATAAAGTTTTCTTTCTTAAGTTTCCTCCTTTCCTTTTTCACTTGACCAAGTTGACAAGTTAAGACCAAACAAATGTAAAAGAGTTTGACTAGACAAAGAAGATCCTATTAAATATTTTGGCATTGTAGATATGCTAATGTGTTCATTGAGAAAGAAACATATTTTTCGTCTTAGAATCATGGACTACTAGGCCCAACAAAGAAGTGGATAAATAGTTAACCAAGTGTTACAAGTTACCCAATGTCATCTTGAACTTTTCCATGCTTATTCAGAACCCAAAAACACCAATTCCATAAGAGGATTATTTCAAACCAACTAAATCAAAAGTGTAAGATGACAGAAAAAGAAGAGGAGAAACAAACAAAATAAGATAAGTAGACAAAGTAAAATATACCTACTTCTAAACAAACAAAAGAAAGGTTATGTTCACATGAAATGAAATTTCCAATGTGACCAACGAAGTAATTCCTAACCATTGCAATGAGAAAATGTCCAATAATAAGAATGATCAAGTAAAGCATAGAAAGGGAAAGATAGACCAATAAAACATACATCAAAACTTGAAGACCAAAAATATTTGCAGAAAAGTATGATAAGAAACCTTGTGCTAAATTATCTGCCATTGAAATATGATGGCCACACACATTTTGACAGCTTCTAACTAAGGTGCATTCATTCACATTTTCAACTTTGGAAAACATTAAGAAATAGAGAAACCTCTAACTGGAAAATTAACTTGCTATACAAGACACTTATAATGGAATTCGACGATTGGATCATGATAAAAAGGTGAAGAATCTTGAATCTGAAAGATAGTTTCATTTTTAACATATTTTATCAATACATGAAGATTGTCTCATGACTAAATATTGATCTAATCATGTTCGAAACACTTACCAATATTGTGAGTTCCTAACATAACCATCAATGAAGGTTCAAGTGCCTTGAATTATTGGCAACTTTACACACTATCAAACAATGAACCAACAGACGTTGGTGTCTTGGATATATCAACAAACGAAAGTGCATAACCATCATTAGATTCATCAGTGAAAATATTAAGAAAGCCATTATCAGGATCAAATTTTACATTTGATTCCACAGACATTGCATGATTTGATGAATGAGAAGAACAAATTGATTGAAAACATGAAGTCATGATCTTCGCTTCTTCACATACAAAAGGTGAGGAAAAATAAATATCATGAAAAATGGATCCTATCCTTCCTTATTTTTATTTGAAATTAATATCACACCACTCTAGCTGCAATCAATACTAGTACTGTTAAGATATGGATTGTTAAAAGGGAGATTTGATGTGATAGATTCATTGAACATGTTAGGAACATGGGTGATGTTGGAAATAATACTGAGAGGGGGGGGGGGTGAATTAGTATTATCAAATTCTTTTCAATATGCCTTCCAGATTTATACTTTAATTTATTCTTCAGATATTGATCATTAATCTGTATGTCAGTGCCATAAAATAATGAACAAGAATAAGAAAAATAGATAAGCACACCAAAGAACACCAGATATAAGGTGGAAACCCAATGTGGGTGAAAACCACCTACTGCAATATGTCTCTATCTTCTTTTAATTAGAAACTTCTTTTACAAGGATTTTGTACTGGTGCAGTCCTTTACCAGTACGCAGGCTGCAACCTGCAGAGAGCTACAACTCTCTCTCATTTTCCAGTCTCTCCTGGAAGGGAGCTACTACCCACTTTTCTCTTCTACTTCTTTAAGGACCATGTTTCATTAATTTTCATACTAGATCGAAGAAGATCAAATAATCTTCAAGTACATGCAAATCACCCAATCTCCTTATACAATCAACCAATGAATCACCCAACTTCTCAGAATGCTGTAAACAGAAAAGTAATACCAAAAATCTAAACCCAGAACTTCTGCAGCAATAGATAAAAGACAGCCAACAAATGTTTCAAGACAGGTCCGTAACTTCACCGATATAAACCTGCGGATACCCGCAGTCTTTCTGTGCCTGAACTACGTAGACCGCACCGTATCCTTCTGCTGCTCTGCGTACCACCACACTTTCTCCTTTTGCGGAACTGCGTACCTCAACTCAGATACACACTGCACTATCTGTCTGACCGTGTACCTACGCACTGTTCCTTCTGTGCCTCTGCATATCTCCGCACTCTGCTTTCTTCTGCACTGCGTACCTCACACTGCGCCTTCTGTTGCGCTGTGTACCCCTACACTGCATCTTCTCCTGCACTGCGTACCCCCGCACCTATGCAGTGGATCACTTGTGAACCTCTTATTAGGGCCAAATTAATAGTCCTCCAATGTGCCACAGTCAGTCAGATCCACAGATCTGATCATGCGCCCGAGAGATCACGACTTATCAATAGATTCGCCTTAATTTTTCTCCTTGATTTAGATTTAGCTTTGTAAAACCAAACACCCAAAAGTTCAGATCTTAAGATATTCAAATTTCACAACTAACTAGCCAAGTGATCTCTTTTCCTTTTTATAGGCAAGCCCTTATTCAAACCATGGGACAAAACCATCGAAAACCAATACAAGGGATCCGAACCGGGGTTCAACAATTTAGATCCTATACCACGGGCTTAAACCATGGGATCATGAATGACAGGCTAAATACCAAGGGCCAAACATAAGAAACCCCACGTGAGCGCTTCTCTGCATTGGAGAGAGTGAACTGGAGGACCGCACCTTATGAAGGGATAACCTGCGGGTAAGTCCGCACTTGTTGGACGGCGAACCTGCGGGTCCGCACCTTTTGAATGATGCACCTGCGAACCTCTTACTTTCCATCATTTTGAGAGCCTGAATATAATTTTTCCACTTGAGTGAGTTGCCATCAAGTACAACACCTGTACCATAGAGCCAAACCAGAATCATAATGCCAACAATCTCCCCCTTTGGACTTGATGGCAACCTCAAGATCCTCAACGTCATTCTCCCCCTTTGACATCAAGGGCAAAGGGTTATGCTTCCCCTGAGAACATGCTCCCCCTGACTATAAACCAGATCTGCAAAAGGAAAGAAATTGCTTCAAGAAGAACCATAATCCATCAAACACCATAATTGACCATGAAAGAGGTAGAGACATATTGCAGCACTATTCAGATCAGCATCCATGATCTCCTTCTGTACTTCCTCCAAGATCTTCTCCCATAATGCCAACAATGCATTATATTCTCCCCCTGAACCTGTGCCATTTGATCTTCGACCAATCTGCAACCCAGCAAATGTACGCGTATACCCCATATGAAACTTGCATATAACCAACAATCTCTGAAACAGATGAGATTCAACAACAGGATGATGCATCAACAACCCCCAGCTTTTGCCTGAGGTATTCAAAGGTCTCCCTGGGCACTGGTTTGGTGAGTATATCAGCAACTTGTTCCTTAGAAGGAACATACTCCAACTTGACCTTTTGTTCAAGCACTTGTTCCCTGAGAAAGTGATACTTGATTGGTATGTGCTTGGTCTTTCAATGCATGATTGGGTTCTTTGAAATGCTAATTGCACTTGTATTATCACATAAGATGGAGATAGGTGGAGTACAAGTGATCTGAAAATCCTACAAGGTCTGCATCACCCAAAGGAGTTGAGTGCAACAATATGCAACAACCACATATTCTGCTTCAGTTGTAGATAAAGCAATCGAACTTTGTTTCTTGCTGAACCAAGATACTAATCTGGAACCCATAAAGAATGCACCACCACTTGTGCTCTTCCTGTCATCCATGCTTCCGGCCCAATCTGCTTCTGTATAAGCATGAAGTGTGAGATTTGTATCTCTAGGATACCATAAGCCATAGTTTTGAGTTCCTTGAAGGTACTTGAAAATTCTCTTCACTGCCTGAAGATGAGTCTCCTTTGGATTTGCCTGAAATCTTCCAACTATTGCCACTGCATGCATGATGTCTGGTCGGGTACCTATTAAATAAAGTAGACTTTCAATCATAGATATGTAGGTTGGTTGGTGCACTTCTACTGATTCATCATTTTCACTGAGGCTACATCCTGTGACCATGGGGGTACATACTGGTTTTGCATCTTCCATGCCATATTTCTTCAAAATCTGCTTAAGATACTTGGTTTGAGACAAGAAGATCCCGCCTTCATTTTGTTGGATTTGCAATCCAAGAAAATATGTCAGTTCTCCAAGCAAAGACATTCCAAATTCTTTCTGCATCACTAAGGCAAAGCTTTGACTCATAGCTTCTTCATTTCTGCCAAAGATAATATCATCTACATACACAACAAGTATTAGTAATTTGTCATTTTCAATTTTTATGTAAAGATTGCTATCTGCTGATCCCTTTGAAAAACCTTGTTGATGAAGATATTTGTCCAAACGGTAGTACCAAGCCCTTGGAGCCTGTTTAAGACCATAGAGAGCCTTCTTTAGTTTGCATACAAGATTTGGATCATTCCCAAGGATGAACCCATCTGGTTGCTCAATGTACACTTCTTCTTCTAAGTCCCCATTCAGAAAGGTTGATTTCACATCCATTTGAAAAACTTTGAACTTCGGAAAGCTTGAGAGAGCAAGGAACATTCGGATGGTCTCAATTCTAGCAACGGGAGCAAATGTTTCTTCGAAGTCTATTCCTTCTTGTTGAGAATACCCTTTACACACAAGTCTGGCCTTGTTTCTAGTTACTTCTCCATTTTCATTCAACTTATTTTTGAAGATCCATTTTGTCCCTATGGCATTCTTATCTTTTGGTCTAGGAACCAACTCCCAAGTGTTGTTCTTTTCGATCTCCTCAAGTTCTTCATCCATCGCCTTGACCCAGCATTCATCTTTGCATGCCTCTCTTACATTTTGTGGTTCAATGGAGGAGAGCAATGCCAAATAGCTTCAGGCTTCTGCAATTGTTCTTCTTGTTTGTACACCTGCTTCTTTCTGCCCCAAAATCTGAGATTCTAGATGATTCTTTTGAACATACCTGGATGGAGTCTTCTCTTTTGTCCTTATTTGCTCCTCAGGTGCCTCTTGAGGTTCTTCTTCATCATTTGTCTGATTGGGAGAGTAGTCTTCATCCTCTTCGATATTTTCATGATTTACTTGCCTAGGGATGTATCCTTTTTCATCAACCACTACATCAATGCTGTCAACAATTCTTCCAAGTCTTTTATTGTAACACTTATATGCTTTGATGTGGGGAGAATGCCTTCATCTGCTCTAGGTTCAAGTTTTCCAAGCTGTTCATCAGTGTTCTTAATATAGCATTTGCTCCCAAAATTTTTGAAATGCTTTACTGAAGGAGTCTCACCATACCAGAGCTCATGAGGAGTTTAAGTGTTGTTCACTCAGACATTTGTTTTGTTGAGAATAACAACCACAGCAAATGCAGCTTCACCCCAGAAGGTTGTGGGAGTCCCAGACTCATCAAGCATAGCACGAGCCATTTGTTGGATCGTTCTATTCATCCTTTCCACCACTCCATTTTGCTGAGTCCTAGCTGTAGAGAATTCCCTTCTTATTCCATGTTCTTCACAAAAATCGAAAAATTCATCTGAGGTAAACTCCCCACCTCTATCAGACCTGAGGCACTTAATTTTTTGATCTGATTTTTTTTCAGCCAAGGCTTTGAAAGCTTTGAATTTTTCAAATGCTTCATCCTTGTGTTTCATAAGTCCCAACCAAACCATCCTGGAGAAGTATCAATGAATAATATAAAGTATTCTTCTCCTCGAGGTGACCTTGTCCTAAATGGACCACATACATCTGTATGGACTAGTTCAAGAGCCCTACTGGCTGATCCTTCCTTCTCAGGGAAGTTAGTTCTAGTTTGCTTACCAAACTAACATGATTTACATATGGTGTTGTCTGGAATTTTGATATCTGGAAGACCACAAATTGCCTGGTATTTGCATGCTTTCCTTATTTGTGAAAAGCTTAGATGCCCCAACCTTCGGTGCCATAACCAATGTTCATCATCCTTGCTCAAATAGAGGTTAAAACAAGTGGATTGAATAAGGAATAGCAAAACCCCTTTATAAGCACTAATGAAAGGAGTAAGATCCGGCTTGCTTAAAGTGATTGGAGGAGCAGGCAAGAGTCCCCCCTCCGAGCTGGTTGTTCTTCTTTCTTCCATGCAGTTTTTCCTGTATCAAGATCACGAATGCTACATCCATTTGATCAAAATATTACCTCGGTTCCTTGATCACACATCTGACTGACACTCAGTAGATTATGCTTCAATCCATCAACATACAAAACATTTCCAGCTTTGACCTTTTCTTTCAACTGAGCAATGCCTTTTCCTTTTATGGCTTCAGGGGTATCATTTCCAAAAGACACTTTCTTTCCCTTTTCTAAAGCAGTATATGATTCAAGTTTTTCTTTATCACCTGTCATATGCTTCGAACATTCGCTGTCGATGTACCATGGATTTTCTTGTCCTTCTGCATAAAAAGCTATCCCACATCTTTCTAGTTCTGGTTCCTTTATTCTCCATGTTCGGGTGCTTGAGGCTTGTTCCTTTGTCTACCGAAACCTGCTCCTGCATTCAAAATCTTCATGACCGAATTTATTACAAATATAACATTCAATTTCATTTTCAAGGGCTGAAAATTTGTTATAGGTCCTTCGCGTAATCCCGGTCATACTTCTTTGTTTTTGAGCTTCTCTAGTCATGATTGTCTTATAGGCAACAGATTGAGCTGCTTTGTGACCAAAGTTATGGCAAGAGAAACATTGGCCATTGAAGAAACTTATGAGATTATCAAATCTACTAGCCAAATGATTTTAATTTCTATTTTAATCCATTCTTGAAGAAAATTGAGAAGTTTTTACCTGTGGCTGGTTGCAGCTTTTGTTCACCCTTAAGATGGATTGCCCCTGGTTTACCTGGTAGTCTCTGTTTGTTCTTGATGTAATTCGTCCTTGCTTTACCTGATGATTTCCATTGGGCTTTTTCTCATTCTTCCTTGCTGCATCAAGATAACTCTTTGAGGTGGGTGCTTGAGATGTTTCTCCATTATAACCCAAACCTGTCTTGATTAGTGGAGAACGTTGTATATTGATAATCTCATCCAGAGTTTCAGATCCTTTAATGAACTTAAGATTAAGAACCTTTGTTTTCTCAATTTCTTTTCTAAGGCCAACAATTTCACATTCTAACTTCTCACGAAATTTTTCTTTTTCATCAAGTTGAAATTGCAGAGTATCAATGATCACATTCTTTTCTTCTAAACATGTCTTGAGTCTAGAAATCTCTTCATAAAAGTCATCCACATCTATAGCATCCATGTAATCATCATCTTCAAAAGCCATTAAAAGTTTATAATCATTACCTCGTTCATCTTTGTCACTATTTGATAGGCCATCACTGTCTTCATGAGTGTAGTAACTTTTCTTAGTTGCATTCTGTTTCTTGTTCCATCTAACAGGTTCCTTCCCTTTGTCAATATTATCCTTGTGAGGACATTTGGCAGCATAGTGACAAACTCTTCCACAAGCAAAGCATTTGAAAGGTAACTTACCTCAGAACCGTCCAGTACCCCGTTGAAGATTTCTGACAAAATTTGATTCTTCTTCTTCTTCTGATACATGTCCTGACTCGTAGTACTCGCCTTTGCCTGAAGCCTTGAAGGCAGCTTCTCTCCTATCTGATGGACGTCCTTTCCTCATTTCATAAGCAGTTAGACTTCTGTGCAGCTGTGACATTTTAAGGCTTTGTAGATTCTCCTTTTCTTCTATAGCAGAAACTTTAGATTCAAACCTAGGGGACAAAGATCTTAGAACTTTTTCAACCACAACAGCCTCTTTTATTTCTTCACCCAAATTTTTCATACAATTAACAATCTCATCTACACGAAGAAAATAGTTAGCCACACTTTCATCATTATACATCCTGAGATTTTCACACTGAATCCTGAGGGTTTGAAGTTTTGCTCGTTTTACCTGATCATCTCCTTCATAGCTCAGAACAATCTTGTCCCATATCTCTTTTGCAGATTTAAACTACATTACCTTGACAAATTCTGATTGAGATAGGCATCCTAATAGAGTATTGACCGCCTTTGCATTTGTTTCATATTTCTTCTTCTCAGCCGGATCTGTAGGAGTTGCTGATGGAAAAGTAGACCCTATACCTATGATATCTCAGACTTCTGTACCAAGAGATTGAAGATAGGCAATAACTCTTACCTTCCAATAAACGAAGTTTGTCCCATCAAAAATCGGTGGCTTGATTGATGCTTCCCTCTCGTAGTTACTCATGATGCAAGATCTTTCTTCAAGCCATCAAGCTTCTTCTGAAGAACCTGCTCTGATACCAATTGTTGGAAGTAATACTGAGAGGGGGGGTGAATCAGTATTATCAAATTCTTTTCAATATGCCTTCCAGATTTATACTTTAATTTATTCTTCAGATATTGATCATTAATTTGTATGTCAGTTCCATATAATAATGAACAAGAACGAGAAAAATAGATAAGCACACCAAAGAACACCAGATATAAGGTGGAAACCCAATGTGGGTGAAAACCACCTGCTGTAATATGTCTCTATCTTATTTTAATTAGAAAATTCTTTTACAAGGATTTTGTACTGGTGCAGTCCTTTACCAGTACACAGGCTGGAACTTGCAGAGAGCTACAACTCTCTCTCGTTTTCCAGTCTCTCCTGGAAGGGAGCTACTACCCCCTTTGCTCTTATACTTCTTTAAGGACCACGTTTCATTAATTTTCAGACTGGATCCAAGAAGATCAAATAATCATCAAGTACATGCAAATCACCCAATCTCCTTATACAATCAACTAATGAATCACCCAACTTCTCAGAATGCTGTAAACAGAAAAGTAATACCAGAAATCTAAACCCAGAACTTCTGCAGCAATAGATAAAAGACAACCAACAAATGTTTCAAGATAGGTCCGCAACTTCACCGATATAAACCTGTGGACATTCGCAGTCTTTATGTGCCTGAACTGCGCAGATCTGCACCGTATCCTTCTGCTGCTCTGCGTACTACCACACTTTCTCCTTCTGCGGAACTGCGTACCTCAACTCAGATACGCACTGCACTGTCTGTCTGACCATGTACCTCCGCACTGTTCCTTCTGTGCCTCTGCATATCTCCGCACTCTGCTTTCTTCTCCGCTATGTACCTCACACTACGCCTTTTGTTGCGCTGCGTACCCCCGCACTGTGTCTTCTCCTGCACTGCGTACCCCCGCACCTACGCTGTGGATCGCCTGCGAACCTTTTATTAGGGCCAAATTAACAGTCCTCCAATGTTCCACAGTTAGTTAGATCCACAGATCTGATCATGTGCCCGAGAGATCACGACTTATCAATAGATTCACGTTAAGTTTTCTCCTTGATTTAGATTTAGCTTTGGAAAACCAAACACCCAAAAGTTCAGGTCTTAAGATTTTCAAATTTCACAACTGACTAGCCAAGTGATCTCTTTTCCTTTTTATAGGCAAGCCCTCATTCAAACCATGGGACAAAACCATCGAAAGCCAATACAAGGGATCCAAACCGGGGTTCAACAATTTAGATCCTATACCACAGGCCTAAACCATAGGATCATGAACGACAGGCTAAATGCCAAGGGCCAAACATAAGAAACCCCACGTGAGCACGCTTCTCTACATTGGAGAGAGTGAACTGGAGGACTACACCTTATGAACGGATAACCTGCAGGTAAGTCCGCACTTCCTGGATGACAAACTTGTGGGTCCGCACCTTTTGAATGATGCACCTGCGAACCTCTTATTTTCCATCATTTTGAGAGCCTGAACAAAATTTTGCCACTTGAGTGAGTTGCCATCAAGTACAACACCTGTACCATAGAGCCAAACCAGAATCATAATGCCAACAGGTGAATGATAGAAAATAAAAGGAAATGTCAAGTGAGGAATGATCTATAACAAAATATTCTTGTTCATAATCCAAATCCCACATATAATCATTATGAAATATATCTTAACTCTTGTGATCCTCATTAACATCTTTTCGAACTTGATATTCATAAGATTTAAAAGAAATTTGTATCACAAGTTGATCCAGGGAAGCGTGATAAATAGGACCAGAATGAATAGATGATGAAGAGTAAGAGATATATATTGATGCAGTAATATCATGACTTAAATAATATTGAATATTTAAGCACACATTCATGCATATATTATGGTGGGGGGGTGTGGACATCGGATTATATCACCAACCTAATCTCCAAATTTCCCAACCTCGACATTGATACATGGGGATATCTCATTCAATAAAGAAATGAAAAAAGATTAATATTTTCCAAAAAGATCAAATTCTTCCCTTCAAACTTTAAGAGATCTATGACATAGAAAAGGTGGGAGACTTGTAAGGGATTCAAGTTCAAGAGGATTCAAATATATTTGTATGAGATATCAAAATTTATCTTTTATAAAATACCAATATATGTCACCCTCTAAAAAATCATAACAAAAGTGAAGGAAGAGATCGAGAAAATATTCCAAGGATTCATTATATTTAATTCTAAGATGAATAATTTTCTTGTAAACACTTTGATAATCATACCTATACATGTGAAAATTTTTATATTTTGAACTCTAGAAAAACATTGAGGGGTTATCATATGTGAAGAAGCCTTTCAAGGTGAAAGATTGAAACCAGAAATCACGGGCTCATCTTTTCAGCTAGTCCTCCTTCTAGTGCAATTTTTTTTTACCATGTTGCATATCAACAACATGGAAGGGGGTATCCCCATTGTGAAGTCCTAACTAGACCGTACAACATTTAGAGTAGGAGCCCTAACTAGAATATGATTGGTTAACAAATCGGTGATCTCAAAGATGTGCCTTGGCTACAATGAACACATAAGATGATATACACATAGCCTTGGTGACATCAATTGTGTAAACTTTGTCAGATATTAATTGTGATGCAAAAAAGTTCTTTCATGCCAAACGGAAAAGAGTGAGCCCCTTGAAGAAAAGTAATAGTACTATCCTAAAATATATGCATGAGCACATATAGAAAATCCATTAGTTAACCTACAAAGTAGTTCAAAAGATAACAATGATCATGATGACAAATACACCACTAATTCAACAAGATACATACTAAAGTTAATGACATAGTTAATTGACATTAGTGTACATGAAATAACATACACCAAAAATATGTAAAGAGTAGTCTTACAATATCCATGATATATTCATGAAGCATGTAAGCTCTCAGAGATTCTGATCATTAACTAGAAGTTCCAAGTATATAAATACAATGATATGGAACTTTCCCCAATTGTGGACCAAGAAGCCACCACTTGCTTCTCCAAATAATGATACTCTTCCTATGCTAGACTAGTGAAGCCAAGGCTACCAATATTCAGTTCCAAAGCCTTTGTTTGGGTTATGAGGGCTAATTTATAACAAATGGGATGACTGTTGATCTTCCCTTATGACCTTTGGGCTTCCTCATGAGTCTTGTACTTATTTTGTCTTTACTCTAAATAGTGACTCTTCACATTCCACATTTGACTCTTACACTTCCACTTAGATTTATACTATTATTTTCCAAATAAAATAAGACAAAAATCCATATAAGAGAAAAATGTCTAGAGCATAATAATACAAATTTTATCCATTAAGCTTGAGTTCTAGGAACCTCTAGCTTGAAAACTTCCAGTTGTAATTATGTAGTAACATATTGGTGCTAAGCTTTATATTTTCCAACTATGTCCTCAAATTTTGAAGGAAGATTTGGCTAATATCTGACTGTAGCTTCCATAGCATATAGATAAATATTTTTGGTTCCATTTTGATATTCACTTGATAATAAGGACAATTTCATGTTAATCTTCGCAAGTCTAGCTACATATAACTGCATGTTTTTCTTGGTTATAACAAAGACTTCTTTAGTGGTGACCTACCTCAAACTATCCAAGTATTCTTATAATTCCTGCCTAACAAGGTTTCTGACATTTGTCTCTACAAAAGGTCCAACCGAAGGAATCTTGTGTGTTTTAATGAAGGCGTCCAAACCATTGTATAATATTGGGTAGGTAGCTATAATTTTGGCTACATAATTACTGATTTTCTTGTTACTTTGCATGAGAATTCTAACCACAACCTTCTCCAATTCTTCTTCTTGTCTCGTTTTCCTAGCTAACTCTATTGGTACATTCCTGTACTTCGTACCCCATTCTTGGATCATAGTATTGGCTACATGAATAACTTTTATATCTTTCACATTTTCTCGTGACCTCCTTTCTATTCCATGTAAGAACATTATCTCCTTATGAAAAATGATCATCTTTATATAAAGATGCCTCATGGTGTCTCCCAATGCCTATATTCCACCATGTATCACTGCTTGGAGCTCTTTCAAGTGAGAATGACTAGAAGAAAATATTTGTATCTTAGATTGAAGATATTTAGCTTTTTGTGTTGCAACATCTAAATCCTTTTCCAATTGCTTGTTTTCTACTATGAAGAAGTTTTTCTTTTCTTTTTGCGCTCTTGCAAATGGTCAAGTTTGTTGCGGAAATTGTCTTTGGATTATCCTTGGGGTTTGTAAAAATCAACTTCTTCCTATTGATGGATGCAAGATGACCATTTCATTAGGGAAATATTTCCTATTTTTTTGAAGTATTTTGTGCTTGAGTTTGCCAAAGCACAGGTTGGAAATATCCATAATCATGTCATCGTCAGGAGGAGAGATTCCTATTTCATCAAATGGGATGTGGACACATGTGAGGGGAGGTGAAGGCTAACTATCAACATGTTCTGCAATAGGAACACTGTCATCATCTTGCTTCTACTCCACCTACTAAATCTCCATGTCCTAGGCCTGTATCTGTGCAAACTCCTCATCATACTTTTGCATGTTCTCCTCTTCCAATTATTTATGTGGTTCTTCCTCAATCTATTTTTTTCTTTCTTATTCTTCTTTGTTATAAAATTCTTCATGTGCCTACATGTCTCTCCTTTATTTCCTCTCTTTCTCTTTCTTCTAGACCCATTCTTCTTCTTTATTTTTATTCTCATCCTCCCACTTCGATTCTTCTCACTAATTCCTCTTCCTTTCTGCTACCATGGCTTCTCGCAGAATGATTGGATATGCTTTAAAATTATGGCTCTACATTGCTTCTAGATTGTCTACAACCTTATTATTTTACTTGATTCTCATGGTAGTGGGAACTTCATGCTACTTTCTCTCCTGGGTAAAAATTTTCTTTGTGGATGTACTATAAGGCCTACATCTTTTCCTTGTGCATGGGCGTAGGGAGAGTTTTAGTAATTATTAATATCATCTTCCTATGCTATTGAGTAAGACTCATACGACTAGGAAAAGTGAAACTTAGCACAATGTCTCTTGCACACTCCTCTGGGAGATATCTATGAAAGCTCATTGTATCAAACTTAAGGCTTTCAAGCTCCATCACTTCTCCTTCTATGACCTTTAAGCTATTGATCTCATAGGTCCCCACCTGCAAAGGGAAGGAATGCCAAGGGTCCTTCCTCTTTCTCTGAAGCATCGAAGATAGACCTGTGATAAGATGATAAAAAACTTCATGCATAACCACCTTATCTAGCACATACCTCAACAAGAGATGAGGAGGTTTGTGACAACCAAATATTCTAGTGTATGTTCCATTAGGTGAGGCAAACCAAATATACTACTTTTCTCACTGTCTTCATTATCTCATGGGATATGCAAGGGGCCTCTTCCTCAATAATTATATGATATAATACCTTCAAGAAGTTCTCAACAAGTCTATCATACACTCCTCAATAGTTGCATTCTTCCAACAATTTGCAATAAATCTGGATATGAGACACTGTAGGTGTCCATTTCCATTTAAGACTAGGGAATTCATTATGAGCACATATTCCATCTGGCAAGTAGGCATGAATGTAAAATTGTGGTTTCTTTCCTTGTCGTATGTTTTTCACCTTGTTCAAATTGATGTGTAGTTACTGAGACACTAAATGTGACCAATTGAATATCTTCCCTTTTTTGAAAATCATATGCAACATGTAAATCCATCGTTTGAGGAATGATTCGATATTCCCCTTTCCATAGACTTAACAACAAAAATTGATCAATTACTAATAAACCATTTTGGGAGACTTGGTTTTATAAGTACTATTAGGCATCTAGAGAAATTTGGTCGGTTCTTTCCACCATGACTTAACGACTTATTTATTATTAATACAAGTCCAAGTTGAATAGAATTTAGAATCCAAGTGATCCCTAGGCTTGGAAAAGTTGTATATCAGGTGAATGTCATGTGGTCGATAGGAGGCAAATTGGTGCCCATTAGCACTATTCAATTTCATGCGCTTGGTATCTAGGCCCTACAGTAACCACTTGATAAAATCTTCACAAGGTATAATTGGGAATCTACATGAAACCCTCTGGTACTCTGAACCTTAAATGTTTATGTATACATCCTTATCCTCTAGTTCTTCCTTGAACTTTGTTGCAGTGAATGCATCTTTTATGGTGAGGCAACTGACAATAGGATCCTTTTCAATATAACATTATGTATCTAACAAAAGAGGGACTCCTAATGGGGTAATGTTAATGGATTTTTTGGTACTTCTCTCTGTAACCTCATTTGATCTTGATTTTTTGGGAGACATGATGCTACATAACGATGAAAGATTAATGTGTTTAGGACCTATATGTTATAGATCTGATATGAAAATATAAGACAATGAAAATAAACCCAATAAATAACAAGATCTGAATATAGATAGAAATGATTCACTTTATAGATCAAACCCTTAAGGTAGGGCAACACCATATATTCACTCCTTAAGGAAGGAGAATACTCCATAAGCCATATGCCTGTTCATACAATAATCCTTCACATCCCTCAATGTGGAGTCTCTAGCCTCTTTATAGGCCTCATACATACAATACCATGGGTCATTACCATGGTTCCCTCAATACCATCTATCTAATACCATGGGCCCATTACATTATTACTAACTACTTGTGGTCCCTTACATGATATGGGTTAACCACCTTATTTATTACTATGGCCCATCCCATTATTACATTATTCCCTTGGATACCTCCCTTTGTACCCCATGTTATCCCCCCTAGGTATATAACATTCCACCCCCTTTAACATGTTTCATCCCCGAAACATGAGAAGAACACAAATAATAAGATCTACTCAAAAGAGTAGTCCACTGGTACCATGCACATGCATCTAGCCATCCAAGAGAAAGGTGAACCCTCGATCTTGCTGGTGCCTCACTCGCTTGAGATGGAAGTTGACCGTGGTAGCTCTTCTGTGTTGATGTGTAGTAGGTGGATCTTCGCTCTTCACTATCTGTCATGCGGGGGTTGTTGTCCTTGTGGCTAACTGCTTGCCATTTTGTTGGTTGTTTTCTTGTCGGGTGATGTGGGTGATGACATGTTGAAGTTTTAACCCATGGTGTCTTTTTATTTAATTCATCCTGCTGTGGTGCCTTCTGTGGTGTCTTATCTTCCAATATTACTTCAACCACTGAGCCCTCATCTGATGTATCAGCCCCTGTATCCTTTTCTGCTTCAACCTCTGTTTGTGTTTGATTGTCGATCATCAATGGCTCATCATCTGATATGTTAGTCCCTGGAACATCTTCTACGTAAACCTTCATGGAATCTACTTGTTTATTGATGGAAATATTCTGTAATGTAATTTTCTTCTTTTTATACCAGAGCTTCAGGAATTTCTTCTGCACATTAATATTGATAGTGCCCACGGATTCCATCCAAGGATATCCTAAAACAACATCCATATTATCCATCTCTGAAGTATAAAAATCACCATGCCACACATACTTAGCCATATAAATCTTCAAATCCTTATGCACTTGAACATCCTCATCATCCACTTGTGTGTTTTCAATGTGTTTTGCTGGAACTTGCAATTTTTTTACCAAATTAACATTCATAAAATTGTGCTTGCAACTAGGATTTATAGATACAACGATTTTCTCCTTCTAAATCAATCCACGAACCTGCAATAAGGAGACATCCGTAGAAAATAACCCTTTACGTGTCTCATTCTCCTTTTTTCTAGTCCGAGACCATTTGTTTAAAAGGACACTTTCAAATTCTGCATCTGAAAGTTTTGACAGCTGCTTGTCGTCAAGTGAGAAATAACATTTGTAAGCCTCATCTCTGAAATTAAGCCACACTGAATCCTTCCAATTTTTTGCCCATACTGACTTAGTTTGTTTTATGTATTCTTCAATAGTAGGGCTATCATCTTTTCTAGTAAAATTTTCCATCAAGAGGGTTTGAGAAAAATTCACTTACTTGGCGAAAAATTGAAATGTCCACAATTTCATCAATATTGCTCAAAATATCTATTATGCCCTGTTTTTGGAAATGGAACAACCATTCTGCATCTACCCATGTGATAGAAATCCTGATCCAGGCACTGGAATTTCAAATCTGCACTACAACTCTCCCGTCATCACCAAAATTTCTGCAAAAAAGAGCTGATTTTAAATCAGCGATATCTCCCTCATCCGGACTCCGATTCGACTGATTTTTTTTTTGAAATTGGGTAATTTTTCCCAAAAAAATCAGATCTGCAATTAGATTTTGTAGATCTTTCACTAGGACGTCTAGATCTGCACCGTAAACTCGCTGCCCCGAAAAATTGTTTGCAACACCACTGATTTTTAGATCAACGATATCTCCTTCATCCGGACTCCGATTCGACCGATTTTTTTTTTAAATCGATTATTTTTTCACAAAGAATTCAGATCTACAATTATATTTTGTAGATATTGCACTAGGACGTCTAGATCTGTGCCGCAAACTCTCTACCCCGAAAAATTGTCGGCAACCCCACTGATTTTTAAATCAGCGATATCTCCTTCATCCGGACTCGGATTCGACCAATTTTTTTTTTGAAATCGGGTATTTTTTCACATAGAATCCAGATCTACAATTATATTTTGCAGATATTACACCAAAACATATAGATCTAATTTGCAAACTCGCCGCCCCAAAAATTTCTTGCAAAACATAAGAAAAATTCTCCACTTTTTTGCCCAGGAAAGTGCTTTGATACCACTTGTTATAGATCTGATATGAAAATATAAAACAATGAAAATAAACCTAAGAAATAATAAGATCTGAATATAGATAGACATGATTCACTTTATTGATCAATCCCTTAAGGTAGGGCAACACCATATATTCACTCCTTAAGGAAGGAGAACACTCCACAAGCCATATTCTTGTTCATACAATAATCCTTCACATCCCTCAATGTGTAGTCTCTAGCCTCTTTATAGGTCTCATACATACAATACCATGGGTCATTACCATGGTTCCCTCAATACCATCTATAACACCATGGGCCCATTACATTATTACTAACTACTTGTGGTCCCTTACATGATATGGGTTAACCACCTTATTTATTACTATGGCCCATCACATTATTACATTGTTCCCTTGGATACCCCCCTTTGTACCCCATGTTATCCCCCCTAGGTATATAACACTATAGTACCTATTGCAAAAGATGCACTCATGGTGATGAATAGTTATTTTAAGAGAGATTGGTTCAATAATCAACTTTTAAACAAAAAAATAGTCACTAAAGGAAAGGATTGTGCAATTTTGTGTTTCAAGGAGGATTATTAGGCACTAGAAATACACATTGTGCTTTTCTAGAGGAACAATGCACAATTTAGGATTACAAGGGAGATGATTGTGTAGTAGATATGCCTAATGCACAGTCTCAGTTGGGAGAAAGATCTTGGATTGCATAATACAAGTTTATAAGAATATAAACATGACTTGTTATAAGAAGAATCATGAAAAAGGACACTTGCAAACATTAAAGCGACAAAAGCGGAAAAAAGTGACAATTGAGAAACTCACCTGGAAAAGAATCGCAAGTCAAATCCAAAGGTCCTTGAACTCATGAGAATGGATAATCCCCAATGGTGAATGTGAGAATGAACTTTATGTGGCTTTCTTATATATATTAGTGCTCATAGTATTAGGGTTATGGTTTCTGACATGCATGCCTAAAATCAAGGAGATGCTGACACTCGTCCTTAGGTCAAACTTGGAAACTTCTTGAACATTGCAAGATAAGAATGCACACTTCCTATTATCTAGGAGTTCACAAATTTTCTGATCCGAGGGATTTCAAAGTTCATTGGCTAAATGGATTGTGTAGTTCCCAATGATAGGGGTTGTGCAATTTTTTGGCTCAATGAGTTGTGCAGTTTCATCTCACTGT
The DNA here is from genome assembly GCA_031772625.1 of Pinus tabuliformis. Taxonomy (NCBI): domain Eukaryota; kingdom Viridiplantae; phylum Streptophyta; class Pinopsida; order Pinales; family Pinaceae; genus Pinus; species Pinus tabuliformis. The sequence goes on from CM062814.1 coordinate 849,802,214, forward strand.
GATGATTCCCAAATCTTCTTTCTTAGTGGTTGTATGTTTCGCAAGATTGCATAGTTTAGTCTCATAAGGAGTTGTTCATTTCCCAGTGAAAAAGGATTGCATCGTTCCTCAAGATAATACATGAGACTAATACTTGATTAGGGCATGACTTAGCTTGTGTTTGAGAAGGTGTATGATTGTATTAAGAAATTGTGGAACCATTGTCCAAAATCCCTAGTCATTAGAATGAAACTACATGAAAAAAGGGCATTGGTGAGGATCATGCCTATGGCAGACCTTTCAAGTTCATCACCAAAGTCGCATATGGTGACGGTTGTTAAAAAACATTATTTTCAGTGCATATAGTGATGATCCTTTAAGGTTTGTCACCAAAGCCATTTTCAATGCCACTTTTGGAGAGGGATGTTAAACTCCCATCACTAATTCTCTCTTTGGTGACACTTCTAGTGTCAATCTCGTATTGGACCTCACAAATGCTCTTTTTTGTTACTTTTGGTGACGATAAAAAAATTCTTGTCATCATTGATCATTCCAATGAGTTTTTTATGAAAATATGTGACTGTTGCTACATTTTTTGTGAAAAGGTAACAATTTAAGACCATTGTTATGGAGTCTTTTCCTTTATGTGTCTAAGGCCATTGTGGTTAGATTCAATCAACTTATTAATAAATAATCAGCATGTATCATTTCCCTCAAGTAATGAGAATATAATTTTCCTATGAGTCAACACATGATTCATCATATAGTTTTCCTATGGGTCGACACATTATTCATATCTGTTAGGTTTATTATCTAGCAAATTCCCTTTAGATGTAGTTCCACTAATATGTGTGGGAACCATATTATTTAATACATAATCAATCTGAGTCAATTATATTAATCCGAGAGACCTAGTGCTCCTCAAAACTCCTAGCACACCTTTACATGTTTTGGCACACACTAACATTCCTTGGCACCTCACAAGTCTTGGAACATCTTTGTACCAAGAACAACTTTCCATGACTAGGGTTCCCAAGAACACATTGGCATGCCCTAGCACAACATGGTAGTGGCCTAGCATGTGCTGACATGCCCTATAGTCCCTGGAACTTGTCCTTCTTGATCTCCACTTGGTCTAGAAGTCACTCAATTGCAAATGAACTTCAACATCTAAGAGAGGATATGGTGATCCCAAGCTGAGTTTAGGGAGCTAAAGAGGTGGAAACCCCCCTTGATTCTCTCCTAGTTGTCCCCGTTGAGGCCTTGAATAGTAATAACCTAAAGAATGCCTAATTTTCCTAGAATTAAACCACATTAGTCCACATACTATGAAAAACACCTTTTACTCCTCTTACTATGAATAATATAATGGAAAATATAGTTAATACAATAGAATGGTAATTTTAAGGCTGGAGGATGACATATTAATATTCAAAATGTACATATTGATGGGACTCATCAGTCCATACTCCTATTTCAAAGGAAATTTGGTTGCATCCAACATATTTTAATTGTTGTAGCCATTGCATAAATAAATAACTAAGAAACTAAATAAATATTCATAATCCTTCGCTAGTGAGTGTTTTGTTCAAGTGATGTGGAAATGTGACTATATTATCATTGAATGCATGTTGTTGGGTATTTTGCAATGAGATAGCTTATGCTACAATCACTTACAGGTAAAAAGGAAACAAATAAACTTAACTTTAGAAAAGGTGAAAACCAAGATCATAAAAAAAGCCAAACAAAAATTAATATACATAATTATGACTCTCTATAATCTCAGAGACATGATGAAACTCAATATTATTTGTATAGTTTTAATCTTACACTATAGACAATTTTTGTCATTTAAGATTTTATTTCTTTACTTTGTTATGGTCTTATTTAATTATTCAAATTTGGTACTGAATACTTCATGTTAAGTTCGTTAATTCTTATAATTCATTTCATTACCAATTATTTATATTTTTTTAATGATTTCTGTAATGTTGTCTCAGATTTTGTTTAAATTGCAGGATGCTCTTTGGCTATATCTTATCAATTCACCAAATGTACGATAATAACACATGAGATTCAAGAAATATGAAGTCAATGATGTGGTAATGATTTCATAAGATTATATATTTATGATATAATATTAATATTTCTTATGAACATATAATTTTCTCTCATGCCCTTCAAGATTGGTCTTATGGCCAATTTGTATTTTGTTATTTTCTTGAGATAATGATTTATAATTTTGATCTTTCCAAAAGATGAATGTTTTATATTTTTCACTAGGATATGTCCTTTGTTTCTTGTTTTAGGAGTTACATTGAGAAAATTGTATTGGTGATATTCCATTTTGATATTAAATATCTTTTCCTTCCATGGTACAATGCATATATATCCTTGGTTCACAAGACACAACAACTCGAGGTAGAAGCTCTAAGTCATTTTAGACATATTGGCTGTGGTATATTCCATAAAGAAAGAAATGTCCTTGATAAATGGATCATTTTTCTTGAGAGAGTATTGTACAATTTGTGTAGTAATAAATGGATGCATATAGTATGTATACAATAATACTTTCATATATTTCATTTGTGGTGCTAACTCTTATTGTTCATATTATCTTCACCTTTATGGTTTCTTGATGTATCTATTTATTTTTTCCATTTCTTTAACAATATTACTAATAGATACATGTGATTTCATCATAGAAGATCAAAAGGAGTGCATAGGGGAAGAGGATTGTAGAATGGAACTTTCAACTCTTTGCCATGTGAGTAATTAATTCAATCTTTTTTATTTTTCCAACTTATATTACATAAATGAATGGAGTTTCTAGCTGATTTGTTTTCATTGCATGTTTATTTTTTCTTTCACTACTAATTATCCTACTTTCATTGTATTTGATAAGTCATGCATTTACTGAGCTAGTAAAATCAATGAATTGTTAGCTAGTAATGCTTTTTTTCTCCTTTTTGATATCTGTTCATGTCGATAATATAGAAATTCGACAGTCTCTATTTTGAAAATTATTAAAGACAAATTAGGTTCCCACATTCCCTTTATTTAGTGTTATTTTTGCATGCAATGGGGACTCCTTGAATTGAAATTTGAGACTACCCTTCTATATTGCTACATTTTGTTGAAAAAAATTGCCTCTATTTTCTCTATTGCTATTTGTGCATAGGTAATTCATGTCAATGTATTTAAATATTATTTATGCTAAAATTTACTTAGATTTTTACATTTAAGTCTAGTCATGCATGGTTTAGTGTGGGTTATTTCCTAACTAAGACTTATATAGTTGTTCACATGTACAAGAATATGATGCACATCAACCTTAGCAGCCTGTAGATAACATATTTAGGTATGTACATTCACATTACGGTAATTAACAACCATATTAGCAATAAAAACAACAGCTATATCATCATCAAATGCAGTAACAACAGTTTACACCCTAACCACTATATCATGTTGGTAAAGAAACTCCTTTCTATATTTTGGACTTGTGTAACATGTTTACTAGTATTTGAGAAGGGAGTATCCAAGGAATGTTATCTTTGAGATATTCCTTTCTTTAGCCATCTAGATCCCAAGCAGGAGCACATACATTTCAACCAATTATTTGTCCTCTTTCCAAGTTTGCATGAATACTTCACTACTTGATTTCCTTGAAGATTTAAGAGAATCACCCGCCCCATGTCACCCCTATGTATTGTGAATTATTTTTGCCACTGTGACTAATTTTACTCTAATATGATGAATTTATTATATTATAGGAAATTAATCTATTTGTTTATGGTATCTTCCTAGAATATATAAATCTTATTTTTTTTCTTTCTTCTAGCCAAGTCTCAACGATGAAGGTAACCACTACTAGGTTTTGTTATGACCCTACCTATGGCTTGAAATTATTCTATCATTGTGGAGAAGAACTAGCCTTTATGTTTTCTGCTTTCTATAATAGATGGTACTTGAGTCATTGCTATTTTGTTTTCACATGATGTGGCCTTGTGGTACATCTTTTTTATTTCTGAATGTTCATGACATCAGAGTGTTGCTAAATATATAAAATATTTAAATGGATTTATCAATTTAGTTGTTGCTATATTCTCCACAACTTTATGGTTTTTGATTAATTTATTTGGTTTTTCCTTTTCTTCATAGGTGGTACACAATATTACAAATATGTATGTGTAATTGAATCACAAAATATTAAAATAGCATAGGGGAAGAGGATTCAATAATGACACTTTCAACTCTTTACACGTGAGTAATTAATTCAATCTTATTTTCTTTCAAACTTATATTAAATAAATGGATAGAGTTATTAGTTGATTTTCTTTCACTGCATACTTATTCCAACTTTCACTACTAGTTAAATTTATTTCACTGTATTTGATAAGTCATGATTTTATTTAGCTAGTAAAAACAATGAATTGTTTTTCTTTTTTCATGTATGTTTAGGCTGATAATACAAAAATTCTATAGTATCTATTTTGAGAATCCTTAAAGATGAATCAAGTTCCCAAATTTCATTTATTCTATTTTTCTTTGGTATGTAATAGGGACTCCTTGAATTGGAATTGGAAAATATTGTTCTATATTACTACCTTTTCTTGAAATAAATTACTTTTACTTCCTCGTTTGTTATTTCTGCATAGTTAACTCATGCATATGTATTTAAAATTTATTTCTGCTAAAATTTACCTACACTACCACATTTGAATCTAGTTATGCATGGTTTAAAATCAATGATGGCCTAAATAATGCTTATATACTTGTGCATATCTACATGAATATTTTCAACATCAATATTAATAACCTGTAGATAATATATTTAGCTAGGTGGATTGATAATATGGTTATCAACAACCATGTCATCATCAAATGTATCAATAACAATCTACACTCCAAGCACTATATCATGTTGGTAAATAAACCCCTTTCTATATTTTGGACTTGTGCAATAGATTTACTAGTATTTGAGAAGGGAGTCTCGAAGGATTGTTATCCCAGGGAGAATCATTTCATTAGGAAAATGGAGCCCAATTAGAATCCCATACATTTCAGCCAGAATATTTTTCGTCTTGCCAAGTCCCCATGAATACTTAAGTACTTTATTTCCTTTGGGATTTAAGACAATCCCTCCCCCTCCTGCCATCCTTATATATTGTGAATGATTTTATCCATTGTTCATAATGTCATTACAATACAATGGATTGATTATATTGCTAGTAGTTAATTTGTTTGTTTATGGTAGCTTCCTAGAAGATATTGATTTTTTTTATCTTTTGTTGCCAAGTCTCGAAGATGAAGATATTGATTGTGGGGTTCTATTGTGACCTTGAATATGGATTGAAATTCTTCTATTTTTGTGTAGACTAGTTAGCCATTCTATTTTATGTTTTCTATAATAGAATGTACTTGCCTCATAGCTATTTTGTTTTCACATGATGTTGCCTTTTGGGACATTTTTTATTTCTAAATGTAATGCCTTAATTAATAGGAATGCCTATCTCATGGAAATTGCTTTAAGAAACCACTTTTTTGTAAATGGTTTGTATATGTTTGATCATATTAATTGTTAAAAGACCTATTTTATTATGAAATGGGTTATCTTTTCTTGTTTTTGTTTGTGCGGAGATATTTGTGCCAAAAGGTAATGTGGAATGACCTACCGCAGTATGTGTACTTTGTTTGTATTCATTATTCTTGTGAAATTTCCATCTGTTGTAAAGGAAGCTCTATAGTCGCATTATATTGCAAATAGTGATCAGAGTTTAAGTAGATAATTTAATTAAAAGGAATATGGTATTAGATTATTAATAGTTAAATGAATCTATTGTTTGAAGATCAAAGGTATTAGATTGATCTTCCATCCCTTGAATATCAAAATAATGGAGCTTATAGTCCTCAACATGACTCTCAAATGGTGGATGTTATTGGTTACACCAATTTTGGAGGCAAACCATTGAATTATTTGAAAGGTGGAAAGGCATATGTGTAATGAATTGGCAACATAATGGGAATGCTTTCATGTGATTAAACAATATTTCATTTGTAAACTATAGCCCATTTAATATTCAGTGGGAAAATCATATTGTAGTACTTGAAATTTCATATAATGAAATTTGTGGTTTGAATTATTTATGATTGTACTTGAAATTGTTTAGTGTTGTAATCAACTTATAAGGCTTTGCATGATTCAAATGTGTTTGAATATTTTATGAGCATACATAGTGTATGATATTTTTCTGATATAGTTGCAAAGTCATAATAATTCATTTATGTTGGCTAATAATGAACACAAATAAAATGAACATAAAACTACTCGATTAGTAGTTTATCTTGATTAATAATGAATTTCACAAATAAAATGAATATACAATGACTTTAGTTGTTTATAATGATTATTAATGAATGTAAATGAAATGAATATACACTACTAAATTAGTCATTTCACAACTAAATATACTACTACATGACCACCCGAGCAAACCAATTAATGACCAAAGGAATATGAACAAAATGTTGGTTGCAAGATAAGATACTATAAATTAGCCACTAATAATATTTATATGCAAATTTCAATCATTGTTTGTAGTCACAAATTTGTCATTTCCAGTAGGCATTTATCTATTTGTTTAATCATTAAACATGGCAATTAATGACTAAATAAATGACCAAATTCATGACAATATACTACTAGATGATAAAATTTATATAGCCAATTAACAGCTAAGTTAAATATGGCTAAATTTGTTGCAAAGATAAGACATTGTAAATTAGCTACTAGTGGTCACTTGACCAAACATAGTGATTTATATGTTATTTTTATTAGATGCTTTAGTTGTTAATTTCTCCTTTTTAATGAGTGTAGGATTTTCATTTAAATCTTCTTAATCTTTAGTTGCAATTGTGCTAGCTTAGTAACTCAATATTGTGCTACAACTTCTACTAGATTATATCCATCAGTTGACATCAATAAATCAGATATCATCATTTGTGCCTTTCTTCACGATGCAACTATGTAACAAACTCTTTTCTTTCTTAGCATCATATTTTTTATGGCATAAGCCTGAAGAGTTTGAGATCCTTCTTCCATTAAACAATGATTGTGACCAAATATTTAATCTAAAATGCCATTATTATTCTGTCAGGATTTGGGCCTTATTTAATTTTTCACTCAAACATACCAACCATAAGTCGAACTACTGAACTACCAAGCTGCTGAACTGGTCCTTCTTTGGGTTCCACTTTGTATCTGATCCACATTGACTTGAACTAGACTCTTCATGTGGTCTCATCATTATTCCAATGTGAGGTCCAAAATCTAAATTTCTTAGATGAGGATCATGTTCTGGGCCCACCACTTGATTCCCATAGAATTTAAAAAAAGTTATAACATTTGAAATCAACTCCCAACACAACACTTTTGTAAAAATATGGATATGCCGCAACATCTTCTATTCAGATGTTGAAGTCATCACTATCATGTGGATGCTTCCAAGTGATGCCACGTGACACCTGGATTTAGCCCACTTGGTCATCCAAAAACACTAGAAAATGACTACCACATGTTGCTTACATAAAGTGTCAGATCATCATCCACACAAATTCAATGCCAAGTTATTAACTGTGTTCTTATACCACACCATCAATCTATATAGACATGAATAAGGAGAGATTTAGGCCTTTCCTCATGGTTGAACTAAATTAGAGCATGATGTACACATAAAACTCCAAAAAAATCAATTGTCCCCAATAGCATGTCTTTCCCAAACAACTGAAATAACCCAAATAGTTTCAGGCTTTGAATATCTTTTCCACATGATTTTTTTTTAAGTTTCAAGAAATCGACTCCAATTGTCTTCAACAGGTGTTGATCACCTAACTTCAACCCACAATATCTCTTCAACCCTTACAAATGTTTTCAAGTATCATATACCATTGGAAAATTTGTTTTCAGGACCATCTAACCATGCAATTTGCAGGGGAATTTGACTTGATATTCTATAGATAAATTTACTTCAACCAATGGGCCATTGAAAAATTCATCCACTAGCTATAGTTACATTTTTTTAAGGGCTCTTCAATTATTATGCTACTACATTGGTTCTCTACTAATGACCTATAAAACCACCTTAACGCTACTCAGGAAATCAATGAGTATTCATCAATACCTAAGCTAAATCAAAGGTGTCAATCAATGACAACATTGTGTCCGAAATTCCCTCCCTTTGGCATTGATGGCAAAGTGCCAAATATATCAAAGGCATTGATGTCAACTCCATGCATAAACAACACATAACATACTGTATGCAAAAACACTCCCCCTGACAACAATAAGTCTCATGATTCTCTACATTGAATACTCCCCCTAAACATGATACACTAGTAGAAAATGGGGAAATTAGTGACCAGGTGACTAAAAACGTTAGTCACTGTAGCTTTTCCAAGTGAAATACTACAAAAGATGAGCAATATTAAGTGAGCCAACTAAAAAAAAAACTATGATAAACGACTAATTTAGTCTTGGGTCAAAATATATGACTAGCTAATAAGTAATACAACTAAAAATGACTAATATGAATTACTAATTTAGTCTAGGATAAAAGATACAACTACCAAACAAGTATTATGGTAATATGAATAAGTTGTTTATGTTACTCATTTTAATCATGTCACTTTAACAATATAAAGTTACAAGTGATAGGGGATTCAAAGGTTATTATATATTAGATGAAAGATTATAATTCCCTAAACACTCCTTTATTGGATCAGTGGATGATTAGAGTTGTGGAGCTGATTAGAATCTTCAGAGTTATATCCTTTGATCATGTTCACAAGGAATTAAATTCAAAGGCTAACCTATTATCCAAAATGGAAGTGGGCTTAACACCTCCTCTTGAAACATGACATAGCCACCTATATATATTTTAACAACCTTGCCAACTTCTTTAGTGGGTTGCACATTTTCTTCACATTTCTTCTTCGTCTTGCAAACTCGTAGTACCAAGGAGAGGTTATGAACTTCGTTCAAGGAATGTTCAATTGGTACAAATACCAAGTTTAATCCTTTGTGCATCTTGTCAAACATCTTAATCTTGCTTCGCAACTTCTCATGGTGCTTAACTTACTTTTCTACACCTCTAAGTGAGACTACAACCCCCCAATCTCTTTAATCGTTGAACCTCTGCAACTCTTTTTTAAACCTTCTTATACGTGAACTGATGCATCAAGCAGAACATAACACTAGCATCCAAAATGTGCATGCTCCTTCCCTCTTTTAATTCCTTTTTGAAACCACATTATCACATTGTTTAAAATGAAATGTTCACATCTTAAGTTACACCACCTACTTTTCTCATGACATTCTAAATTATGCAAGTGACTAGGAGAGGATTCCATTTTCTAAAGACGAAAACATAGGGCCTTACAACCCAATCTGTGTAACAATTCGAATATGGTTAGCCTAAAGAAGGATACTTACCCTACTCCTTCCAAATTTGACATATGAATTTTAAGAAACTAACACTTTTTTTTTTATTATTAAATCCACTTACTATATTTTTTTTTCACCCACCTAATATGCAAGAACACTAAATATTTTCAACACAACCATGTTAAGAAAATTTGTTTCCTTCACACATGTCAGATTTTTTTTCCATAAATTTTAAAAACAAAATCATTACATAGAAACCATAACTATAAAATTAAATTATTATTATTATTATTATTATTATTATTATTATTATACAATATATGTTTTCAAACATAACCATAAACATGTAAGAGCATGTTAGTTTCTCAAATACCACTAAAATCGAATGTAACTGCAAATAAAATAGTGTATCTATACTTTTTCAGAATTGAAAATTTTAACATATTTGTAAAATTTAAAGCTTTAATTTGGATGTAGAAAAATTCTCCGAACCAAATAAATATTATGTGAGTGAAAATAAAATACTGTATCTATTTTTTTCTCAGAAATGAATATTTTAGCATATTTCAAAAAGTTAAGCTTTAATTTTTCTTTACAAAACCTCTCCCAACCAAAACCTCATATCTATTTTCTTTTCACAAGACGAGAGATAAAACCTTTCCCAACAAGAACTTCAGATATGTTTTCTTGTTTTCTTCTCACAGTCGGGGAGAGAAAATGAGATTTCAGAGATCTCGTATATGTTTTCTTGTTTTCTTCTCATGGCATGGGAGTCAAAACGAATTTCAAAGAGTTACGAATTATGGTTTTACTAGTAGATATCGAATGCCAACATCAAATCTTCAGTCCATTGATGATATCAAGGTATGCTACATTTTTAACTTCAATGTACTTACACCCCAAATTTTCTCTTCCACATAGAGTGGAGTACACACACTTCAGATATCTTGTTCAAAATCCATTGTTTTTTCGTACCCACACTTCTATGTTTAAGATTTAATCTATGCTAAATTATATTATGATTTGAAGGGATGGAGTTGGAATTTGATGAGTTTGGGAGGCCATTTAGTAAAATAAAGGAGTTTGAGCTGAAGATCGAAATAAGAGGCTTAGATGCTGAGAAGGTGTTGGCTTGATGAGGCCTAACCCAGGTTCAACGTTAGTTATGCCAACCAACAAAACCCTAAGTTGTTGGCCCTTTCGGCAACAACCTGTGTAGCATAAGTTGTAGTCCCTCTTAAAGCAATATTGGGGGATGACAGAAATAGGTTTCTGCATCCAAAGGTCTATGTGATGGGTTCCTACGACTTCTAGGGCTTAGTTCTATCTTATTAAAACCTAACCCTTCCACAAAAATTAACAACGTTAAATATTATACACAACAATTAGATCTTCGTGAAGGTAATTAACTAGTCATAACATGCATAGATTATACTAATCTACCAATTTTGCACATTAGATAAACCTTTATTCATATATTTCTAGATACAGAGCATAGACACGTAAATTGCGAAAGTAAATATAGATAAGAAAATATGCAAAGTGTGGATCAAAACAATATTTTATTAGATGATCTTTCAAGTCCATACTTTCTTTCCTTGCACACTTAGCTGCAAGGGCTCACGTACTCAACTTGTGGACTGATGAAGGTCTCCATGCACTTAGTTGCAGGAGCCTTCTTCTTTTCCTGAGTACATGAAACAGATCTTCTTGCCCTAGATTTCTTCCCCAAAACAATGATTTTCTATATTATGATGCTTTTCTAGACTTGCTACAAGTCTTCTATTTATAGCCTTTCCATTTACAATACCATGGTCTGCGGAGCATGGGTGGGTCTCAAAAGCTTCTTAATACGTAACAACCTAAGGGACTAAAGCCCCTTTGACTCTTACAATCTTTGCGGTCCGCTTCCACAAATCATGAAGACTTTACTTTTTAACAAAAATGAATTATAAAATTTAACCCCAAGGACCCTATTCTAATAGGCCCCCATGACAATTTTGTGACTCATCCTCGAGTCACTCACCTAGCTCCTCAATATTCTCTTGGAGCTCATAGAACTCCAACTTCAGAACCTGCAGATCAATTTTTCCCTCCTTAGCTCCCTGCTGCAATTCCTTGACCAATTTCTCAGTAGTAGGGCCTTCCACTATGAGGCTCGTGGTCCTTTGAGATTTTTGAATGCCCTTAAGCTTGCTTTGCACTAACAGAGTTAGTTGGGTAGCCTCCTATGTCTAAGGCTTTATTATTTCCATAAGATTGGCCTCTTTCTGGCATTTCTCTTCAATTTCATTTTTATGTTGCTTCCCTTCTTGTAGTTTTGTGAACTACTATACTAGCACCAAAGTGTGCATAGTTGATCTAATCTCATTGAACTGTCATTATTTTTCTCTAAGGTCTACACTAATCTTCTGTATAGTGGGGTCCTACTATAGAGAAGTCCATAACTCCATGGCTTGCTCAAACAACTTTGTGTAGTCCTTGACTACTGCATCTAGTGTGGCCATTCCTTCCTTTATAACAGCTTCTCATTGCTCTCGAATCTCTAGTGGAGTTGTCGGCTACAGCTTCAATTCCAGTTATGAAATCTACAACTTGAGTTCAAAGCACACTCAATCGATTTCATCTTTGGACTCTTTGACCACCACAACTAGATTGTGGATCTTTTTTGTTGATTCTACATCAGCTACAATGTTAACTTTAGGAAGCTCATTACATGCATATGTAATCGCTGCTTCTAAGTGTTGGATGTGTACAAAAACCTCTTCCTTTTCCTTCAATGCACATGCCTTTTAATTAAATATTTGTTCATTGTTTGTTTTGGCTTCATTAATCACCAGCAGCATGCGCTACTCCCTGACCCTCAGTTCGTCCAATACTCCTTGTTGTAACTCATGCAGGGTTTGGATAGGGAGTGCCACAAGGTTGATGTCTAGATTCTTGATCTATGAAAGTTGGGTGTTGGCCTCTTCCGAGTCAGCACACAGGGTTCTTTCTAGCAACTGAATCACACAGAGATCCAAAGTCCGATCGATATCTAATAGTGTCGCACTCGCTTGATGCAGCCTCGACCAAATCCTACTTGCCTGACCTATGCTTGGTTGCAGTTAGCATGTTTGGATCTACAAGTCACACAGATCGTTATGTAACTTTCCCAATGCCTGTTGGTGATGCTGCTCAAACTAGGTCCATAGTTTTATTGTAGTGTCTTGGACCTTGTCACCAATTTTGTCTAAGTCCCCTCCAGTGAGGACTAATGGATCCACTTGGGTGAATCTAGTCGACTCATGCTTCTTCCATGGCCTAGAGGTTGTCAGCTTTGTTCTTTTTCTTACCACAAACGGGGTTCCCTGCTCCATGCCCCCACCCTCTTCTGTATCTGACCCTTCCTGGTCCTACTAGTGCTAAGAGTCAGACTCCTCAACCTCAATTTTGGTTTCTTGGGTCGCTCGCTCTTTGTCAGAAGCTACCTTGGTAGTAGCATCCTTAGTTGTAGCCTCTTTCTGATGGACAGTTTCTCTCGAGCTACAACCTTCTAAGATTCCTTTGTGTCTCTTTGGTTGATGCCTATGCAGTGGCACCTTCTGCTGCTTTGTGCATTCCTTCACCCAGATTTGATGGGTAAAGCTACTCTCCTATACATTTATTGACAACCTCTGTGACATCTGCTTCCCCAACAAGATAAGGAAACTTGTGCCATATCTTCTTTGGATCCCTTCGGGCACGAAAAGAGACATGATGAAAGTCATCCTTAATGTCGACATAAGGCTCATAATACTCATATAAGGTAGGAGACGACCTCAGCCTTTGTCTGATCACCATGCGTAGATACATCTCTAACAACACCCTAGAACATCTTGGTCTCAGCAACAGTGCAATGTACTTTGTTTACGAGAGTGAAGCGAACTTCACTGCCTCTGGGAGGTCTAAATCATGAGGAGGAAACTGGTTGTCCTCTAGCGTCCTCCATGCTACTAATGCTATCAAGAGTAACAACCATGCATAATGAAATGCCTTGCCCTCATCATAGGCCTCTTGACAATTCTCCAAGAACTCCTTGCATAGGTACTGAGCCCATTTGTATTGAACTCCTTTGGTGCATTGCATAGCCAAAGAGATCACAGGTGCATGCATATTGTCCACGCGGAATTTATGCATGATCTTGCATGCCAATAATTGCGTGGAGAACCGTAAAGAATGATATGAAATGGAGCGAATGGAATATGTGTGCGACTTTTTAACCAACCCAAACTTTCTCTTCATTTAATTGTGAGTTTCTTCTCCTTCATTTTCCCTCCAAATGCTTCTGCTAGATCCACACCTGGCAAGTTGATCTGGTGGATCAACATATTGGTAACTGGGATGGGTTCTCCCAGCCAGAGACACCCATCATCCACCAAGGTAAGTAACTATCAGACACATACAGTGTTACTGATGGTGCGACTGAAGTGTGGCACCTAGAGCATGTTCAAGAGGCTCGCTTTCTCAACACCCACGACCCACTTCATAGGTTACAATCGCATAACCCTAGTTTTGTCATAATAAATATTTGATAACTATTTAGCTGACACAAGATGAGGGAACTTCTCATGATCTCACAAGTCCCAATCCTCCAACTTGAGCATAAGAATGCGGCCCAAAAACATGCCCTCAAACACCACCGTTTCTAGCAACAGTGGTGTAGAAACCATAAATATAGCATTGTCTGGGTCCTTAAGCACCTTGGTTGTGCCCTTGCATGGTGGGGTTTACCTCAGCAGCTGAGTCATAGGCTCATCCTCCTCAGCATCCATATCTTCGATGCCTTCATGCAGTTCTTCCTCATTTAAATCAAGGGGCTCATGTAGCTGCTGTGTTATGTCCATCTTCCCCTTCTCGCAGATTTATATGGGAATTTTTTGCGGTGAATGCCTCACAAGAACCTGCTGTGGTTTCTTCTCCTTCTTATAAGCTGCATAGGGCTTAGGTCTGAGAGACCTAGGAGCCATAGTCAAAAATCTCATAGGAATTGAGGGTGTTGCTTCAATTTAGGGTGTTTCTTCAACTAAGGTCGTTGCTTCTGTTGCGCAGGGCATTGTAGTCATTCTTTCAAAGATGATTCGTCAGTGACAATTCAGAAAGTTGGAAAACTCTAGTTATGCTAGTATTTCCTCCCAAACCTTCTCAGACATACGACACTCATCCTAGTAGCAAAATTTAAGGAAAACTAGTTGGAAGCAATGTGTTTGAATGTGGGGAGGCTCGCCAAATTTATAGGAAATTTTGAATTTGAATCCAACTGTTCCCTCCAAATTTCTATCATTAATGCATCTTTGGTGGAAGATTTCCAAAGAATTTCCCCATAAATGCGCCTTCCTTGCTCCTATTGGAAATTTTTCAATCCAATCATCTAGAGTTCTTCAAACGCATACTCTTTTACCAGGCTGCGTGACACCAACCTTTGTGGTGTAGCCACCTTGGTGCAGCTCCCCTCGCCACCCTACTTTCTTCCATCACGCAGCCCTCTTAGTTCGTCTTTCCCATTGTTGGGCAGTGCAGTTCATAGTCCCATACTTCCTTGTAGCTACCTAGAGTACTAAGATTTTTCCACCATCGTATAGTCATTGAATAGGGACGGGGTCACCCTTGTACAAGTTTAATCAACTGCCATTAACTCTGCTTGGAAACAATTATCCATTGAGCTTCCCAAGCTGAACTGTGCCACCATCTGTAATTTATTTTACCACATAGGGTCCAAGACAATGCATTTGAAACTTTCTAGGAAATTTCATAAATTTTTTGTCATATAATTATACCAAATCATTAACATGGAAGATGCGCTGCTTTATATGTCGATCGTGCATGCCTTTTCACACTCCATTTTCATCTATTGGTGAAATCCTGCTAAAAATAGATCCTCCTCGAATTCCATCAGCTACATGAGATGCTCCTCCATAGTATTGAGATCATCCATATCGGTAAGGGCTGCAATCTGCGGAATCAAAAAAATATATTCCATGGGCATCATAGCCTCTTGCCCATATACCAACATGAAAGGGGTTTGGCTTGTCAATTTTTTACAAGTAGTTCTATACAACTATAGGATTGTTGGTATGTGCACATCCCAGTCATTCTTCATGCATTGTAAACCTTCGTTAAAGCACTCTCCATGATTTTGTTGAAGGATTCAATAGTACCATTAGCTTGAGGGTTATAGGGTGTACTCTTTTGATGATAGACCTGGAATTCTTCCAGCATCACGACAATCGTCTCATTTAAGAAATGCATGCCCCTATCACTCATTAGTATCTTAGGGAAGCCAAATCAGGACAAGATAAATTCAAACATAAACTTCACAGGGGTAGCTGTGCTACATTACTTTATCGATTGCACTTTTGCCCATCACATCTAGAATTCAGTTGCTGTAATAATATATCATGCTTCAGTATTTTTCCCTGTTAGCCAGATTATACCCACAAAATCAATTACCAACTTATCAAATGCCTCCAAAGTTATCTGTGTATTTAAGGGAAACTCATCCCTCCGTGA
The DNA here is from genome assembly GCA_031772625.1 of Pinus tabuliformis. Lineage (NCBI taxonomy): Eukaryota > Viridiplantae > Streptophyta > Pinopsida > Pinales > Pinaceae > Pinus > Pinus tabuliformis. Next base: position 849,818,166 of record CM062814.1, read on the forward strand.
TGGTCTCCCCATCCCTTTGGCAAGCATCGCATGCCCTACAATATTCTTTTGAATCCTTATGCACCGTTGGCCACCAAAGTCCATTTTATATCATCAAAGACCATTTTATATAGGTGTCAAGAAATCACAGAACAATCAGCCACATGAACCACCAACTCCTTCTTTTGTTGTGTAGAATATACTTCTAGGGTTGTGCTAGTTGTTAAAAATTAAATTATATCAGCAAAGTAATTGTCTGTGGCACAAAAGGAAAAGAGATGCACATTAGGAAACCCTTCTTCCAAACTAGTAGGCTCATCACTAGTCTCAATTTGGGATAAATGATCAGGACTATCATTCAAGCATCTAAGATTCACAATCACCTCAAAATCCTACTCCTAAAAGAACACCATCCATCTGCAGATCTTCCCCCCCAACATAGGCTTATTGACCTTGTATTTTTGAGAAGAATGGTTTGTATACATCTTGAAGTGTGTGCCTAATAGATAGTGTTGTAATTTATTTCATGTCTACACGATCGCTAGTCCTTCGCGCTCTGTAGTCAAGTAGTTCTTCTATGCCTTTGACAATTACTTACTTGCAAAAGCTATAGGATGATCAATATCGCCCTCACTTGGTCGGGTTATCACTCCATCTAGCGCAATACAAGAAGCATCCACATGACCATGAAACGCCTTTTCCCAATCCGAGAACACCAGAATGGGCACAGTGACCATTTTCTCCTTCAAAATGTCTAAATTGTTGACATTTTTCATCCCAGTAGAATGTCACTTCCTTCTTCAACAATTTCTCCATTGGCGCAGTGACTTGTTCATATGCCTCGGTAAACTTTCTATAATACCCCTGATGGCTCAATGTTGCGCGCAACTATTTTACGTTCTTTGGGGCCTAGAAATTGACAATAATTGTTATCTTTGTGAGGTCTACCTTACATCCCTACTTGGATACCACATGACCCAACACTATTCCATAAGTAACACAAGAGATGCATTATTTTAGACTCAGGGTGATCTGATGACAGTGACAGGTAGCGAACATAAGGGGTAGACATGTAATGTGGCACTTTACCAAACCAAATACAGTCCAATCATTAAAGTATACTTCTAATAATTTATGGATAAATTCCTTAAAAGATGCAATTGCTACCTTTGAGAAGATCGTAGGTGCATTCTTTAATCCAAATGGCATTACCGTGTATTGGAAACATCCCCATTCCATCGCGAAGGTGGTCTTGCTGCGATACTTCGGTGTGATCTTGATCTGATCGTACCCCGAGAACCCATCAGTGAGTGAATAGGCTTCCTTCCCTCGAACATTCTCCATGACTTCATCTATAAATGGTGTTGGAAATGGGTCATGGATGCATGCATCATTGAGCTTCATCAAATCTACACATATTAGGATTTCATCTGGTTGCTTTTTCCTAGATTACCATAGGACTTACCCAGTTTGATTCATCCACTGGCTCAGTGATGCAAGCCTCTAGCATTTTGTCCAATTCTTTGTCCACCTTTTCCTTGTATTTTGGATTAAAATGGTAGGGTTTTTGTTTTACATGCTTTTCAAATGGCTTCAAAGTAATCTTCATCACGCCCAGATCGCCTACAATCCCTTTCAGATCTGAGAACTTGGTGGGAAACAAGTCTTGTTATTCGTGCCGCAGTTCTGCGACCTTATCAACTATATCCTCATCCTAATAGTCATAAATTTTTGCAAACTTTGGTTGGGTGTTTGATCCAATGTTTACTTGTCTAGTCTTCAAAGGCCCTGCTATGTTAGGATTTGCTGCTTTTGGTCCTTCAACTTCACGTTGTCCCTCAGAATCTGGTATTTTGATATTTCTAGGGTCTTCTTCTTCTTTAGCAGTCATGTTATAGCATTCCCGCGCATGGCGCAACTACGTACTCCATTATGGTTGAACCCATTCTACTAGTTCCTAGGGCATTCTAAATATTATAGCCTTAATTTCTTGGAGTGCCTCATCAATACATTCAAAGCCATCCTCAAAGTTGAAGGTAAACAAGAAACTTTCCCTCATGATAGCCCATTTGGCCATCCCATGGCGTAGCACAGTTTTTGGGTACCAACTCATCAGAATGGTATCCAAAGTATGACAAAAGATGTGCACCCATTCACATTGAGGTTCCTCTCCCCAAGATTTATTCCACCGCACCAAATCCTTGCATGGAACATCTTTTCCTATGTATTTCTCCATCATACGTGTATTGGTGTAAATGAACCACAACTTCATCATTCGCCTGTATTCTTTCCAATCAATGAAGTTGTCCATATGTGTACCCCACCAACAGGCAAGCATAACACTAGATCTAGTGCCTAGAACTGATGCTCCTCTGGTACCTCCCTTTCAAACTTATCCAAAAAAAAATTAACATCATCTAAACCATCATATTGAGGTAGATTTCGTACCTCCATGGATATGAAGTGAAGTGATTTTGTCAACATGTTGTAATGCAATGAGGAGAATTCATGTAACCCATTCTGCCAATTCTCATGTTCTTTGTCGAAATCTGAGTTGTAGGACCTATCTCTATCCCATGTAATTTGTCCATCTATTGTAGTGTTGATCCAATCCTAATCGTACATAGTGAGCTTATATATCTAATCCAGATTGTCCTCTTCTTCATAATCATGGACTAGTTCCATTTACCGCACACCTATAGTTGGATCTAATAATCACTTAGAGTGCCCTCCTCTCAAATGTCATTCTAGGTTTCTTAAGACTAATTACCACATCCATGTCGAAGGCCCAATTAATGTCCAATAGTGCAGGGTAAGGATTAATATTGTCAACTATCTTGATCACTTCAAAGTCATCCATGGCACTCTCTTGTTCAATATCCACCATAACGCCATACAGGCGCCCCATAGGAATCATCTTTTGTTGATATCCCATTCGTAGATGGATAGGAGACCATTGCAGTTCAAGTCTTGCCATTCTTTCCCATGTTTTTTTGTAGCACACTCACATAAGATCTTAGATCGAGAATTACTTGATCCATTTCGTACTCTTCGATTTGGGTAGTTAGCCTCACTTCACGACCTATTCATTTCTTGTTTTTTTGCCTACTTTTTGTACGGCATGTTCTTATAGAGGGCTCTTGACCTTACCTATACAGTCATCAATTAACTCTTGGAGTCCTTCTACTACCTTTCTATCTCGCAACAACTTCATACAAGTCTTCACGAAGATAGCTAATAGTGAAGGATCTATGTCATGTGCTTCATTGTTTCCGCCAAACTTCTCCTTACTACCTAAGGTAGAGGCCTCAATGAAGTTCTTTTTGACTTCCATAAAGGTTTCCTTAGCCCAATTTAGATCAAATACAACTTCCTTCTTGGCAGCCTTACATACCCACCCTTCAGTTTCTAGTCTTTTTCCTTTATATTCTCGAGTGGAAATACCACTTCACATCACTATATTAATGCTAGGTTCTTCCTCGTGAGGCTCTGCTCTCATCATTTGAATATTTGGCATAGGTGTTTAAGCCTTCTTATCCTAAATCTTGGCTATTAGTACTAGAAATATTCTATAACATGATCAAATTGTGGGCAATAATGACAGGAGGGATGCATTGGGTTCTGACAGTCAAGCGCAAAATGAACTGCTTCTACACAATTATAAAAAATTACTTGTCCATGACCCCTTCCGGCCCATCTTCCTTGTCCTCTTCCTTGGCCTTGGAACCCTCTGTGCGTTGCAACAATTCCTTGATCCGAAGGCTGATTTTTTTTTGCATTCTATATGGATGGGTCTGTGCCATCATCAGTTCATAGTTTCGGTAGTTGTGCTCATCATGCCCTACTAATTTACAAAAAGTAAAAAATGACTATTGTGGAGTTTTCACAAACATCTGTAGGAGATGACATTTTTCAGTCACTTGCTTTGTAGCTATCTCACAGATGGCGCACCATAAGGCTACCCCTATGCTTGGTCCAACGATATTATTTTGTTTTAGAGGAACATAACCCCCCAAATAAGGTAATCTTGATAAACAGGATAGTTGTCCTTGTCATGACCCTGCCCTTTTCACTTCAGGCACCAAACTTCTGGGTGAACCTCAAGTTGGACTTCCTTTCCCTTCTTCAGGCTCTGCAACTCCATGTGCAAGCTTGTCAACTACAAATGAATCTGTTGTACCCCTTTATTCATTTCATCTACCAATGAAGCTTCTAATCTCATGGCGATCTCTACTGCTTCTACTTGTGTTCTTATTTTTTTTGTGACAATAATAATCTCATATGAGGTAGGCAGGAAGAAATGTACCAGTCTTTATGTTGAGTATCTATAATGGTCATATTAGCCTATTGAATTTGAAATTTCAATCTTTCATCGAAGTGCCATGAGGACTCGTTTACCCTCTACTCAATCTCCTTGAACTCTATTATAGACTGGGCCTGAGATTTGGGCTTCTCGAACTCATTGTTCAACACTTGTTGGGTTTCTAGCATAGTCGCGTTGGGTTTATCTGTGCAAAATTTGATGTACCAACTCAGCGCTCTGTCTTGCAGCACTGTGACTACTTATGCTTTCTTCATATTTTCATCTGTGATCTATTGTGCCTTCCATACAACATCTGTGACAAACCAAAATTGTTCAGGGTCTTCAGTTCCGACACCCTTAAACACATACATATTCATTGTATTTTCCACGTTAAATGATGGAGGTGGAGGTGGAAAAGGGCATGGAGTGGATGGAAGAGGTATCCCACCGATACCTTGACTTACAATCTATAGTGCGCTTCAGGGTGTTATCAGAATATTAGCTTCATCGTCATTATTGGATGATCCTAACAATGAACTGTATTCAGAGCCTAATTCTTCATTCCTTCTGAATTCTCTCCCATTTCATGTAGTTGCAAACATCAATTTAAAGGCATAACCTTCTTTTCAAACAATACCATCTTAATCCAGGTCTTCAGATATTTTAGGCACTTACCTCTTGGTCCCTTGAAGAACCTACGCTCTACTTGACTGTAGTTGGTGGACGTATCGATCATGAACTCGGTGATGAATCCTCCTAGAATATGATCGATGCAGTGATCAATGACCCGCACGATTTTATTTTTTTAAGCCTCCAAGCACTTCACCAGTTATGGGGCCCACACAATAGGGCCATCAAGCTTCCACGTACACTAACTATCTGCCAATTTAGACAACCACCCATGCAATTCATATGGGAAAGAGTAGAAGAATATTCTGTGTTCACCTTTAATATGTATCTATTCAACCACTCTTCCTTTGAAAAGTGAAGATTACTTTTCTCCTCGGCTACAAATGCATGCAGATTTCGATCGATCCACTTTTCCATATATTTCTTAGTGGGGAACCAATTATCACACATTCCTTAGAAATATCCCAGCACCGGCAATAGAACCATTTGTTTTCTTGATGGGGCCTGACCTAGGTTCAACGTCAGTTGTGCCAACCAAAAAAAACCTAATCTGGTGGCCCTTTTGGAAACAACCCGTCTAGCGCAGGCTGTAGTCTCACCTGAAATAGTATTGGGGGATGACAAAACCATATTTCTATATCTAGAGGTATGTGTGATGGGTTCCTCCAGCTTCTAGGGCTTAGTTCTATCTTCGTGAATCCTAACTCTTATGGAACAATTAATAACGATAAATATTATACACAATAATTAGATATTTGTGAAGGTCAATAACTAGTCACAATGTGCATAAATTATGTTGATATATCAATTTCAAGCATTAAACAAACTTTTATTCATATATTTCTAGATACAAAGCAGAGACACGTTATTTCTAGAAGTAAATACATATAAGAAAATAGAGAAAGTGTGGATCAAAACAGTCTTTCATTAGATGATATTTCAAGTACATACTTTCATTCCCTATGCACTGAGTTTTAGGGCCCCATGCACTCTGCTTGCAGACTTACCAAGGTCCCATGCACTTAGCTATTAGAGCCTTCCCCTTTTCCTAAGTATAGGAAACAAATCTTTTGCCCTTAGCTTTCTTGACCAAAACAATGATTATATATATTATGATGCTTTTCTAGACTCGCTATGACTCTCCTATTTATAGCCTTTCCATTTACAATACCATGGTCCGCACTGTGGGTGGGTCTCAAAACCCTCTTAACACTTAACAACCTAAGGAACTAAAGCCCCTTTGACTCTTACTATATTCACGCTCCACTTCCACAAATCATGGAGAATTTACATTTTTACAAAAATGAATTAAAAAAATTTATCTCTGGGGACCCCATCCAAATATTCTAGCTTCTAGGGCCATTGCAAGAATCCTCCACACCTCACTCGGACCCAAGGGAATGGACAAGATGCTCTAGAGCATGGACCATAGAAAAAGAAATGTTAAAAAATGAGAGGAAAGATGAATGTATGTTAAAAAACTTAACTTTGGAGGGTTATCAATGGGAGGAAAAGCTAAGGCACAAGCCCAGGAAAACATATACATGAAAAAATATAGACCTTATGGTTCATGGATATTTGAGGGTTTTGGATATTAAAAATTTATGCTAAAACATACTTTGACAAATATTGTACAGTGATAGTTAGGCAGAATTGAGGGATTCTACATTGTCGTAAGTGTGATTGGAGGCATTTTGTTGTGCTTCCTCTTATTTGAGAAGTTAATGATTAGAAATTTTCTTCAATGACTGCTACCTTCACTTCCATTAATACTACCACAAGTCCTCAAAATCCCAACAAATCCTTCAAGGTACGCATTACTTTATCTAGTCTTTTCTTCCTGTAAATATGGAGTATGTCATAGCCTTCAGAAATATGCCTAATGTACAATTTCGTGGTTTTGAGCCTACTATTGACTATCCCTATTACATTCAAAGTACACACCATGTTTTAGTGCAATTGAATTAGGTCGGCTTCCCTTTCTCAAGGTCAACTATCAATGCTTGTAAATAATTTATAGCACAAGACCTTAATCAAGATAATAATTCGGTTCTAAGTCCTTCAAGGTAGTTTGTCGAGACACAATTTACTTGCATTCGAAGTAGTATATAATTTCTCAATTATTTTTTGGTAGGTCTTTGGAAAAAACTCACCTTCATGGATTGTTTAGTCTCTCTTTAGATATAGACTTATACAAATTCACCTTTATGAAGGATGAGGCCTTTGTTTCTGACCTGCATAGAACATTGTCTTCACTTGAATACGTATGACAATATAGCACAACAATTGGAACGTTCTAGTGGGATTCGGTATGTAATATGAAATATATTCCCTCATGATTGTTTGGTGAAGAATTTGGGAATGGGACTTTGGCCAATAGTGTTGAGCTCTTTGCTTCCCAAGCTTTAAGTAGAAGTTAGAATTAAGGATTGGGCTTGGGCTTGTAATACATGCACTTGGTATTGATCTCCATGTGCCATAAGTTCAACATCTACCTACAGGTGCCCACATAGATGCCTAGTAAAGCCCTTAGGAATGAAACCTTGGAAAATGGTTTAAAATCACTACTTCCTAGGACTTAAGGAGAACATGGGTTCGGTTTGGTTTGTAAGATGAGCACTAAATATTCATCTCTGGGAGCCACAAGTCCAAGACCTATCTCCATGTGCCATATGAGTGTTTTAGGATGCCAAGAAAGGGATATCAACCCAAGCCCATTGGCCTTCTTGGCATTCATATTTTATATAGCATACAATTTCATTATGTTCATGTAGGTTTATTATTGATAAGCACAATAAAATGTCATTGATCTCCTAAATTCTAGACCGTGTATATCTTTTTGTTGTTGTAGGTGGCTATTGTATGCATGGATCATACTATATTGTTTTATTAGTAATCTATTATAGAACCTAAGTTGTACTGAAACGGATATGGCAATAGATACAGATACATGGTCTGAAATGTATATGACAAATTTTCAAAAAATCTCGATACAGTATGGCAAGGAAACAACACACACACACACACAGATATATATATATATATATATATATATATATATATATATATCTATAACAAAATAAGAATTTCATATTACCATTCATCTTTTACAATAGATATTTTATATCTAAAAGTACATAATGTCATAATCAATCATCATCATCATCAATTAGCATAAACATTGTCATTGTTCAAAAGTTTAAAGTCACCACTTCAACGTAAACATTTCCATTGTTCAAAAGCTTGGAATAACATCATAAATGACATTTACATATCTTAATTTTAGGTAACAATGGTATGTTCTATGCTTTAGCGAAATTTTAATTCAATTTCTTTATTAGCCCAATATCAATATCCAATTTAGCAATCACATCAACATCATAGTAAAATGGAGATAGAACATAAACATAAATAGTAGAAGACAAGTCAAGGTAAGGGGACACAAGATGTGGCACCAGCTAGGGACAAACCCCAATGTGGGGAAACCCTTGATCAATTTTTCTTATAGTCTTCAATAGTTCAGCAGAGAGAGAGATAGTATAATTTGCAAATTTGATAATTTATAATAGAAGCAAAAGAGCCCTAACCAAAAAAGTCAACGTTGGACAACAAGAAAGATTTGACCCTCAAAAATTTGGTAACCTTCAGTAAACTTCAGCCTCCAAAGAGAAATATGAAACAACCCTTAAAATGGTCAAATTCAGCTAGCTCAAAGTCTGGTCAAACAGTCCGCCTAAGGTCAACCCTAACCACAGTCAATGTTGGTCAAGCAATCAATAGGTTGCCTCGATTTCTGTGCCTAGAAATTTGGCCTGCCGAATTAGATATAACCCTCACAAAAATGCAGTAAAAGGTGGTAGAGACATGATAAACGCAGTCAAAGTAGCCTCCTAAAGTTCCCGGTCAATTCTGGTCAATGCGAGGACAACAGAAAAACAACCTTGCCTTCGCATGTGCGGAGAGAGAGTGAAGCCTAGAAATTTGTAAGCAATCATGTGAGGAGAGAGAGATGTGTGAAGATGAAGTGTGTCCAAATGAGGCTAAGTCACCTTCTATTTATATGCAACATTGAGGATGAATAGACGTGACTGTTGGTATTCTGAGGCCACATGAGTTTGTTGGTCGACCTTGACAATTTGTCCATAATCAAAATAAATTCATAACTTCACTTTTACATGTCAGAATCTGATGATCTCTAGATCAATCCTACACCTCTTAGAGAGAGGAATCCAAGAAAAATATCATTTGTCATAAATAAGATGACCCTTGTGGATTTTGGACCTAGTTTCCAATTTTAACACTCCCTTACAACTAGGGAGAACTCCATCTACTAATACATCAGCTAGTCTGTACTATCTTTGCCATCAATGAAATTCTCTCCACTGCTTTTCTCTCTTGAACTATCAAGAAGAATAAGTGATCGAGAATGTATCATATCATTCTCTACTGACCCGAAGTCAGTCCCAATCAAAAGAGAGTGTCGCATACCACTCTTACTGACCTGAAGTCAGCTCTAATTAAAAGAGAATGTCCCATACCACTCTTATTGACTCGAAGTTAGTTCCCGTTGATCCTAGATCAATATCGGTCATCCTAGTATAGATAGAATGGTAGTACATGATGCGTCCATCGATAGTATTATGGTATCTATCCTCCTTTCACTACTCATTGGCCATATGAGAGGTACTTATCATGAGTCTCTGACTCCATGTGTATGATGTCTGAGTAGGAGAAGGATGAACCACTCATCTTGCCTATATATCGCTAAGGGGTATCATAGGGAAAGGTTGAATCACTCACCCTGTACACAACAAACCACTTGGGGAAGGTTGAACCACTCATCCTGTGGTTTCTCACCACTCTAAGAAGTACCCCAAGCCCTTCGAAGCGCCATGAGATCAATGTCTATCTCATACATGGACCCTCATAAGAGGGTCTCTCCATGACTCCAAGTCCTTCTCGGAAGGCCAAGAATTTTACCTTCCCTAGGGAATTTGTCAGAATATCAACAATCGACTCATCAGTCCCAATCTGATGGAGCCTTATCATTCTCCATTATACCATATCCTAGATAAAGTGGTACCTGATATCTATATTCTTGGAACGATCATGAAACATGAGTTTCTCTGATAATCAAATCCCACTATGGTTTTCACAGAGGATCACGACGGTATATAGCACATGTGCAAACAACTCACTGAAGAGCTTCCTCAACCAGACAACTTAACAGGAGACCATACTTTAAACTATGTATTCGGCCTCGACAATTCTCAAGGTAACCGATTTTTGCTTCCTCCTCATCCAGGATATCAAAAAAGAACCCAAAGAAAAAAAACATACAGAAGTGATCTTGCGATCTACCACACTATTCACCCAATCATGATCAAAATAACCATGTAGCCTCACATTTCTGATAGTGTATCTTAGTGCATGAGTGATTGTGCCTTAAAGATATCGCAGAAGATTCTTGGCGTCAATCCAATGTATATGATTAGGCTCAACCATGTATTGGCTCAATTTGTTAACTGCAAAACATATGTCTGGATGGGAGTGCACTAAGAACATCACTGCTCCTATGAGTTGATGATACTAAGAAGCATTCTCAATTTAGGTCCAACAACACTACCACATAACTTCTTAAAGTTAAGTTCCATCACGGTAGTCATAAGCTTGCAGTCCACCATCCCAAATCTTTCCAATATCTTCACAACATATTTTTCTTGAGAGAGGAATGTTTCACCTGGCTTTTTTCAAGCTTCCAACCCTAGGAAATAGTACATGGGTCTTATGTCCTTCATCTCAAATTCAGAAGCAAACTCCCTCTTACATTTGTGAATGAGAGGGTATGAACTTTTCAAAAAGAGGTCATCCACATAAAGTACCAGAATGAGAGGTTTATCATTTTCAACCTTAAAGTAAAGGTTCAGATTGATTTCACTTCTAGTGAATCCCATCTTCATCAAATAGCTATCGCTCCTCACATACCAAGCATAGGGTGCTTTCTTCAACTCATAGAGAGTTTTCTTCAACCTACATACATAAGATTCCTGATCATGAACCTCAAACCGCTCGCGTTGTTCCACATAGACTTCCTCTTTGATTGAACAATCCAAGAAAGTGGTCTTGACATCCATATGATTTAGGTTCCATCCTTGCAAGTCAGCAAGGGCTATGATCATGTATATGGTGGTATATCGGGCAACAGGTGAAAATATTTCATTGTAATCTACACCTTCCTTTTGAGAAAAGCCTCGAGCAACAAAGTGAGCCTTGAACTTTTCTTCACTTCCATCAGCTCCATGCTTGATTTTGTAGAGCCACTCACAGGTGAAAATCGATTTGTCTTGTGGTCTAGGAACCACATCCCAACCATCATTCTTCATAATTGACTCCTATTCTAAATTCATAGCATCATTCCATACTTGTTGCTTCACGACTTCTTCAAATGATGAAGGCTCGTTTTAAATGGTAGTGCTCATGGTAGCCAAATATCCTTGTTACCCATTTAGCTTCTTGCTTTCACGAAAAGTCCCCCTTGGTGCAATGTGTCTCTCCACATCTTTGAGAGTCTCCATAAGCCATGAGGGTATCCTTTTGGGGGAAAAGGTTTCATGAGGATGAGGATCAGTAAGAGCCATAGGTTCATCAACATCAGGCATCATGTCATCCTATTTCTCACCCTAATTTCAGGTGGGAACTTTTTTATCCTTCCTTAGGATGGGAAGGTTGTTGATATTCCTGAGGGCCATATCTTCATTGAAGGTGACATCATGACTTCTCTCAACTTCCTTTTGACTAGACACATAAATTCTATATCCCTTACAATTTTCACTATAGCCTGCAAAGATTCCTTTCTTCCTAGATGCACCTAATTTTCTTTTTTTCTATTTCGGCACATGAAAATATATGGGGCTTGCAAAAATTCTAAAATGAGAGACATCGGGTTTATTACCAGTGAACATTTATTCAGGACTCTTGGAGCCTAGTGCTTGATGAGGGCATCAGTTTTGAACATACATGACAATATTTGTAGCTTCAACCCATAGAAACTTTGGAAACCCTTGATCATGAAGCATGGCATGAGTAGCTTCTACAATAGAGCTATTCTACCTTTCAGGCACACCATTCTGCTCAGGACTATATGGCATTGTAGTCTCCCTCCTAATACCAGCTTCTCTGCAATAAACTTGGAATTCATTGTATTCATGCTTGGTCACATTATTAGTCCTCAATATCTTGATTTTCTTCTTGAATTAGTTTTCGATCAAGCCTTTGAGGTTTCAGAACTAGGTGAACACTTCCTTGTTATTCTTCAAGAAGTAGATCCAGGTCTTGCGAGAATAATCATCCACAAAGGTGAGATAATAAAAGTATCCTCCCGAGGCATTTATGGGCATCATACCAGATATGTCAAAGTGGATCAATTGCAATATGTCTATAGTCTTGTTATTACTTGAGGGGATAGCTCACCTTGTATGTTTTCCTTCAGCACATCCTGGACATACACCTTCATGCTCTACTTTGAACTCGAACATACCTGTCACCATCTATCTCACATCGAGTAGGGCCTTATAATGAAGATGGGCGAACCTCTGGTGCCATAGTTCAGATTGTAGAGATATATCACAAGACATGGCTCCCAATGGACTTCATCCAAATTGATACAAACTCTCAACCATAAAGCCAAGAGTAAAAGCATCTTTAAAATTTATTTTCCACAAATGTACCTTTCCATCAATAAAAGGCACCTTGAATCCTTTATCTTCCATTTCTGAAATGGCCACTAGATTCTTCTTGAGATTAGGTACATATAGTACTTCTTGCAAATGAATAGTGTTACCTTGATTCAATTGAAGGGTAACATTCCCTACTCCCTTCATAGCATATGTGGCATCATCTCCAGGGATGATCTCCAAGTTCGTCTCCTTTTCTACTAGATTATATAGGGCTTCCTTGTATCTAGTGACATGCCTTGAAGCACCACTATCAATCAACCAATTTCCCAAAGTGTCTAGAGGAGATGCAGTGAAGAGGGCCGATACAAGATAGTACTATTTTTGATTACTGTTAACAACATTGGATTCTTCATACCTAGAGTTCCTTGATTTCTTGGAGGCTCGACCATTCCTTGATGTCCCGCATTCCATTTTCCTTTGTCATTGGACTTGCCATTCCCTTTTTCATTGTTGTTGAAGTTTCCCCTGGACTTGATATGATAGTCATCATCTTGAGGAGCATCCCTTCTATTAGGACACTCCCTTGCATAGTGGCCAAACTTATTGCAAACAAAGCATCTTCCCTTCCTTCCATTTTCGAATCTTGGCCTTCCTTGACTTTATTTCTTTGAACCTGCATTGTTCTTCCTCTTTGCATGAGTAGAGAATGTAGTGGGGTTGCTTCTCTTAGAAGGAATTTCTTGCTCGACCATTCTTGTTTCATCTTGAATGCATCTCGACATCAATTCTTCAAACTCTGCAATTTGATCATTTTTGAGTATAATGTTTCTAAATAGATACTACTTAGGTGGGAGTCCTCCAAGGGTGGTGAGATGAAGTTCCTTGTTAGGAATGACTTCTCCAATCGAGAGTAGATCATTCTTGATCTTAGAAATCCTAAAGAAATAGGATTGAATGTCCTCCTCATTTCCATCCTTAATATCCTTCCATTTATTCTTGAGGAATAGAATTTGATTAGCATTACTAAGCTTGAACATGTCGACAAACCTGTTGTATATATCCTTGGAGGTCTTCAATTTAGGGATATAGGCCACTAGATGCTTGTCAATGGAATCCCTTATAATATTCTTCACTTTGAATTTATTGCTAGTGTACTTCATCTTTACAGCAGCTGGTGAATTTGAAGGAGGTTCAGGGATTTTATCCTGCACATAATCCATCACTTCTTTATCTTCCAAGGTTAAATCAAGAGACATCTTCCATACATGTTAGTCATATTTATCACATAGTGTGTCTTCAACAACGAAGTAGGATGAGGAACCCATTGAGTATTTTTCCTTGTCGACATGTCTTTCGTGATTTCTCCATCACTCTTTCTTGGGATTTGTCTTCACCTCAACTCTGATACCATGTTAATTTTAGGCAACAATGATATGTTCTATGCTTTAGAGTAATTTTACTTCAATTTCTTTATTAGCCCAATATCAATATCTAGTTTGGAATTCACATCAACATGATAGTAAAATGCAGATAGAACATAAACATAAATAGTAGAAGATAAGCCAAGACAAGAGGACACAAGATGTAGCACCAACCAGGGAAAAACCCTAATCTGGGGAAACGATTGATCAATTCTTCTTATAATCTTCAATAGTTCAACAAAGAGAGAGATAATATACTTTAGAAATATGATAATTTATAACAGTAGCAAAAGAACCCTAAACAGAAAAGTCAACGTTGGTCAAAAAGGTAGATTTGACCCTCAACAATTTGGCAAGTTCAGTCAACTTCGATGTCCAAATAGCAAGGTGAAACAACCCTCAAAATAGTCAAATTCAACCTAGTGAAATTTTGGTCAAACAGTCCACCTACAATTAACCCTATCCACAGTCAACGCTGGTCAAATAGTCAAAATATTGCTTTGATTTTTGTCCCTAGAAATGTGGCCTTCCCAATAAGAGATAACCCTCACAAACACACAGTCAAAGGTTCAACACATGGTCAACATAGTCAAAATAGCCTCCTGAATTTTTTTGTCAAATCTAGTCAACGAAGTCAAAATAGACTCCTAGATTTTTTTTGTCAAATCTAGTCAACGCAGGGACAACAAAAAAAGCCTTTCCTTCGCACGTGTGGAGAGAGAAAGAAGCCCAAAAATCTGTACCGAATCATCTGACGAGAGAGATATGTGTGAATATGTAGTGTGTCCAGATGAGGCTAAGTCACCTTCTATTTATATGCAATTTTGAGGATGAATAGACATGACTGTTGGGCTTCTGAGCATACATGAGCTTTTTGTCCGACCTTGACGATTTGTCCATAAGAAAAATAAATTCATAACTTAATTTATACATGTCAAAATTGGATGATATCTAGATCAATCCTACACCTCTCAGAGAGAGGAATCCAAGAAAAATATCAGTTATCACAAATAAGATTACCCATGTGGAGCTTGTCCCTAGTTGCCAACTTTAACAACACATTATCAAGTATGACTTCATCCACCTAATTTATATTATGAAACACATCCTCTCCAAAAGTGGGAACATTGTTGCCATGTCCACGTGCAGATCAACCTATTTGTGCCTCCTCATCAAAAAAAGTCATATGAGACTTGGCATCAACATCATATCCATGTCAGGCAACTCTGGCTCCACATCCCATAGTTTGGTGGGCCCAAATTTGTATTCATCACTCTTGTGTGATAATAGAAAACGGTTTGAATGAACATACACTAGTTCCTCTGCCTTTTTTGTGCCCATCTATTTCACTTCACTGAATGGATGAAGTCATATGTACTCCAATTCCTTTCTACTGAAGATCAACTAGGGACCTGTGACAAGATCCTGATGGCCAACTTTTGGATATGTGGAAGTTCCCCACCATATTAGTTCCACCAATCAATTGGACTTAATCTGGTCTTGTCTTTCATATAATCAATATTAGCAACCCAACCCTCTAATCCCACAAAATGAGAAAACTTTGAACAAATTTGAATCCTAATTGCAGGATTTAAATCCTTCTGAGACTTCTGGGTCCTTTTCGAAGAATTTCTTTCTTGATCACTTAACAACTTTGTAGCAAAATATTTTGGATTCACTGCATAGACCAAAAGGTTCAATTGGGTGATCATCTTGTTCAACCATTTGTTCAATATATATTTTACTTCTTTGTAAAATAATCCATATGGATCTTCTCCTTGGCATTTATAATCACCCTTATCTTCTCTATCATAGAATCAATTCCCTCATACACCTCTCCCAAATTAGGCATATAGGTTTCAAATAAGCGAGAAAAATCCATAATGGGCTTAGTAAATGCCAAGAGGTACTCCACCTCATCTCACCATTCATCATCAACAGCCAACTTTTTCACTGCTTGTGCTCTTTCAGATTGGAATTGCCTTTATTGATTGCAAATAGAACTGCATACCAATGATTGTAAAGATTATTTCACCTGCGTAATCCTTGTTAATACTATGATGTGAGAAGAAAAACGAGTATCAACAACCTGAAAGTGCCAGTGTTTCAATAAATAAAAAAATTAAAATCATAATTGATTGAATAACTATTATGATTCATATCATGACATTTGAGAATTCAATTTACATATTTCAATTTAGAGACATAGAAATTAGAATTTATGAAATAAACTTTAAAGTTTGGGTATGTTATGGAGCTCAAATTTCACAAATTCCCTGTAGATGTCTTCGGACATGTGGTGGTTTGTGATGAAGGCAATACTTTATTTTACTTCTTCAAAACACATTTGAATCCACTTAATTTTCTTCCCCATATTGCTCAACATGAGGTTCAATGAATGTACAACACAAGGGGTCTACAAGATGTGCTTATATTTTCCTTCAATAATTAGGCTTGTTGCCCTACACACCATTGCATTGTCAATTACAACATTTTCTGGCCCCACCAACTCAATTGCTTCAATCAGGATGTCAAAAATGAATTGGTAATCTTTCAAATAACCTTCACAATCCACTGCCTTCAAAAAAATTGATCAAAGGCATATTACTTTTGATCTCTCCATCCACCAAAATTATGAAAACGCCTGAAATGCACCATGAATTACAAATGGGGCTTAATTTGGCCTCCAAATCTAACTTCTTGATACTCATATTATAGTGTGGAGTTTATCATATCAAGGGCTATTGTACCCTTTTGGGGCTTCATTTACTACTTTGAACATCTTTGTCCAGTAAGGATATCACACAAGGTTAAAGGGAAGGCCATTTTCATAAATTGTTTGACCTATAGCCACATCTTCCTTCTCTCAAGCATCATTATTAAAATACTTTTTCAAGCGGTCCCAAATTAGATTTCTTTGAACTAGGGTTGCCAATTCCATAAGAGAGAAGTGGAGGCTTTCATGAAGATGTTCCCAACCTTGTTGTTTGTTTGAATTGAGAGGCGGGATTTGCTTAATTTTCTTTAGCATCTCCCTCGTCTTGTTATTTGTGATATTTTTCAAGTGTTTCCTCGTTTAAACCTTTTCCATCGGTCCCATCTGCTTTAGGTGGGATAGTGTATATTCGAATTCCATTTCCTTTTAACCCAAGTAAATGTTCTTCAACCCGGGTGTATGATCCCTTAAACTCCTTTTTATACTCACTGCAAACCCACGTCAATGATCCCCCTGCTTGGACCTTTCCAACGACAATTACATATTTCCAAAGTGGTGACTTTTGATAAACTTTAAGGGTAGATTTAATTACATGTTCCTCTATCTTAGACTCATGAATGTATGAACTTGGAGTTGCAATGATGATGATGTAAATGAATTATGAAACTACAAAATAAAATTAAAAATAATCTTTAGAATAGAAGATGGAACATAATAATAAATAGAATCCATTTCAAATATTAGACTTTATTCTCTTGTGCAAAAACGTTGATGGAAAAAAAACTAGAATCATATAAACCAACACTATCTAGTACTTCAATTTTCTATGAAGCAATTTAATGTAGGGAGGTGGAGGCAAGGAATGAATTATGTATCTATGGAATTGACTGCTTGAAGAGGCTATTGAGCTCTTTGCACCTTGCTAGAAATAGGTCCAAAGGTTGCAAGTTATGTTGCAACTTTTGGTTTTTTCCCTATATCAACACTATGAAATTCCACTTGATACACATATATGATAAGTGAGATGTTTTCTTATGTTTAGATTCAGAATTTGTTAAGAACATTATTGAAATTAATCCTTACTTGCTACAATGGCTGGGGTGAAATTGATTTCCAGTTCTCGCACAAAATGCTTTAAGCTGGGCATTAAGGTATCCTTTCAGTCTCCAGGTTACACATAAGTTCACAATTCACATTATTTTTTTTGTTTATTGAATTTATAAATTGATGTTTAGTTTAATAAGTCTTTTTACTTGTGAACGTTGAAGGATTTGTTTTTTTCTCAAGGATATAATTTCTAACTTAGAAATTAGTAACGAATCTCTAGTATTTAGAGGTGTTAGGTCCTAAATTTCAATGTATTATTTATTGGAGCCTAAAGGTCTGCTTCATGATTCTATGCAGGGTTTTAAACTTGAAGGCCCGAATAGATTTTCTCAAGTACTAAATTAATAATTGAGGTATTTCAATTTTCCTAGCTAGTAGTGGGAAATGAGGAAGTGAAGGTAGAGATAAATGGTAACTTACCTCAGTTAAATTCTCCTCTAGCTCTGCCTTATTAAATTTCCCTTTATTGCTGTCACCTATGGTCACTGGTTATTTCAATTTCAATTTTCCTTTTGGCTCCAAGTTTCCAACTCAGCTAGCGCCCTAGCAGCTCCTATAATCTGGCTTATCAAGCTCTAAGCTTATCTCTTGAAGGCTCTAATATTAAGCCTTATCTCCCTCCGACTCCATCCTTATATCTCTTGGCGACTCTAAGGATATCTCTCCTGGTGGCTCAAAGCTTATCTTTCGATGGCTCAAGGCTTAACTCCCCTAGCTCCAAGCTTATCTCGCTCTACGTGGTCACAAATGAATTCAAAATTCCAAATTGAATAGTGAGCTTTGTTGGCAGCTTGGGCGATGCTCTTGATCGTGGTTGGAAAATTACAATATGACAATGGGCATTAGCATATGTGTCGTTCGAATGGGATTATTCCTTATAATTTATACGAAGGCCCTAGGTCAAATGAAAAATCACAAAACGATGTGATTCTCTAGTCGACTATTGAGCTAATCACAAAAGATATGCCTCGTTCTCGGCATTAGGCATTTTATTGGAGTGGTCATGATTTTTGTGATCCTATTCTGGATTTTTGGAAATAGATCCAAGAAAATTTGAAATTCAAAAAAACATATCCAAAACCGGATCCATAGTTTTTGATTTGACGAGACATCTCAAATGCCCTTTTTTTGTTTTAAACAGGATCATACAAGGATCGTATCAGTTTCTATATAAAAAAATGGGGAATAGAGTTTCTGACAGTTAACCTAGCCTTTTCCAATAACTTAGTGCAGAATAGTGTTACATTATCTTCATGAATCTAGTAACAAAGTAAGATGATTATCTTCACAAAATATTTGTGTTTCATATTGTGTAGCCCCCAAATCGTATCTCAAGATTCTCTTTTAATCAAAAAGCTAGCTATTTGGTGGCCACTTCTTCTTGGGATAATCAAGTTTTTTCTCAACTATCTTCATTTATCAGTTGCTAAAATGAGGCTAAGTTATTACAAATGTAATGATAAATTATGGGACCAATAACAATATTATATTTATATTTACCTCACAGTGAACACTTTAGATTATGTCACTATGGCATCTTGGTTATATGGTAGATAAGGGTTGTTTCACAGTCCTCGCCAAGTTTTAAATCCCCTAGGAACACATTTTTCCCCATTAGGGCCATATTTCCTGTGCAAGTGGGTTGTCCTATGTGGTTAGTGCTTGGTTCGAGTCTTAGTTGACTTTGGCACAACAAATAATCCTCAGCCATGACTTCTCAACTGAAGGGATCTTTTTAGAGTGTTGTAATTCGATTATATTGCATTTTGATATTGTCATATTAGAAAGGGCATGCTTTTTTCATAGTGATAATGGGAAATATCATTCCAAAATAATTTATTTGACAAACATTCTAGCTTGCTTTGGTAGTGTGCTTGTCATATATTCACCTACAAACTTAAAATAATGTTTTATATGAAATGACTTAGGCTCTTTATATTGGAGATTAGTGGCCCATAGTTAGCTCATTTTGGTGAATGGACTAATACATGGAGGATATTTGATACCCAACCTTGCTTCACAAACACAAATTATATTATATTTACTCAAGCCATTTTGAAATTTGACCCTTTCGATGTTATAAACCCTTTGTTATTGAAATTGAACAAAACTCACACTAATTTATGCCAATCTCTTACTGATGTGATTTTTTTTTTTTTAAATGCACTATTGGGACTATGGGTACACCACCCTTTTCTTCAATGATCTCAAAGAAAGTTATTGACTCCAAGCTTTAGCATGCCCTCAAAATTCATGGTAAGCTAACAAGTGGCATAGTGGTTTGATATCTAAAATATAGGGATGGCATGATTAGCATAATAATGCAGCTTTGAGGTTTTTCATGACTAGTCATAGTAATTGGTATGGATTTCCAAAGTGTCAGTAGCATCATTTGTAATAACAACTTCTCAAATTATTATATCTCTTTTGATGTTGATATTTGTTCATCCCAAAGGATACAATCCATTGTCTATAGTCATTTCTTATATGGAGGAACAACTACGATCTATTCATCTTGCTACTCCAGTGCTTCTAATTTTGATGTCCAAAGTGGCATTTTACACATTTATTACATACATGGAATATTCCTTGGGAGAAATTGAACTTTTAATGCATTACATCATGATTGCAATCTATTATGTGTGCACTATTTCTGGAGAACCTTTGGCACAAACAACTTAATTATTCATGCCTAACTTGACTTCTAATGTTAACTACAACATAAGAAAGGAACAATAGTTGCTTCACTCACTACTCATCATTGGAACAATATTTGGATTTTCATTAGGATGTATTGGTAGAAAAATACCATAGTTCTTGCCCCAAATATATCCAAGAGATGAAACCATTATTAATCAAATGTGAGGAGTAATAGTGCCCTTTTTTCTTGGTATGTTGACCACACCACCCACACTAAGCCTAGAGGGAACATTATTGGGAGGAAGATATTTGGAATACCTTAGCTTCAACATGGTACCATGATTTTATTCGAGGCTTAATTTCACTTACACTCTTAAACAACATTGGTTTTGGTCTCTTGGGAAGATGGTGGAATGTTTTCCTTACACAACAACACATATACTGATGCTTGCTCTGTAGGTTTACAGGTCCCTACTTAACGGCTTAATTAAGGCATGATGTTTCAAAATATTCAACTTGGAAAAGCATCGCAAGGAATTCCTCACCCCACAATCCTTCCATCCTTGACATATCGAGTAGAAACATTTAGCCCTTGGCATGTCCAGGGTCAATTGTTTTAGGTGGATTTGTGACTGAAACAAAACTACAAGCTAATGAATACTCAAATGATAATATCAAATTAGATGTTTCCCAATGTGAACTCTCTCACCTCTCAAAGACTACAACAACATGAAATTGGTCACTCTCTTAGTTCTCATAAAAATTAATTTTGGATCTTTCGTTTTGAGTTGTAATGCATTGCACCAAAGCAAGTTAAGCTCCCTTTTGCACAGTTTATTTTATTTGAGAAATGCTCAATGTACAAACTTTAGTATGGTTAGTGCTAGTGGTGTCATGGAAGTATGTACATAAGGTGTTTCTGAGATTGCAGTGGGGAATTTACAGTGTCCATTTCGATCAGCATTGCTGGAATGCCTAGAAAAACACAAGGCGTGCCCAATCTTTCGTCTTCTAATTTGTGACATACGGATAGTACTAGTCTTGTAGAAAATTTCATCAACACTAATGTGCAACAAGCCAAATGAGAAGGTGTGTTGTTAGAAAATAATGGTGAGGTTGGAGCATCATTTGATTATGTAAATAATGCATCTAGTCCTCTTATTCTCACAATAGAAGCAAATTCTTTTTCTCTGAAATGTTAAGTTCCTAATTCACTCCTTTTGTTACAGCAAAACCAAATTCTAATTATATGGCTCATTAAAGTGACACTCCAAGTGTCATTTCCTTATTTGATGATGAATAGAGCTATTTTAAAATACTTTTTGTTGATTTCTTTTGCAGTTAATACTGGAAATCTGACAATTCTTTGATGTAAATATATATTGTTTGTGATTTCTTGCTAGAAAATCTTATTTGTTAGAATAATGAAGTGGATATAGATGTTGGAATTCCAAATTTCTACCAAGTTCTATGTGAGGTAGCTGCCAAACTTCTCTATTCAGGTTCTATAGTTATTGGGAAAGTGTTCTCCCTTACCCAAGCTAAATGCTTAGAGACAGTGGAGACTGTAGAAATTGACAAGGTTCACCCAAATAGCTTTAAAAGGGGCCCAGATAATTTTCTCATTATAGTCACCATGATGGAATTATGATGAAATATTTCACGCTTGATATTTATAAGCTCCCAATCTCTAGTCAACTTCATTATTATCATAATTGTCTAAAACTTCTACTAGCCATTGGACCAGGGCCATACTAGTTATATCACTAACTAGGGCATAGTCATTTGGTGCATTGTTGTAGTTTTATCGAAAATAAAAACCATGTTGAAGGTGTTATGTAGAATTCTGCTTGAATGTGTACGAAAATAAACTACTTTAGGTTGTGGATGATAAACAACCCTAACATTACAAATGGTTTTTAAACCATGTAGATCTACAACAAATAATAGAAACAAACCTTCAAAAGCCCTTATATATGCCACAGACATAGTTAAATAGCAAAAGAGAATAGTAAAATAAGCGTAAATAACTCTAATAATCCAATGGAAACTAGATTTATAAAGAATATATTTTATTAAAAAACACCTGTGAAGGGAACAAATAATGTTACCAATCCCCGTCTATGGGATGTATTCTTGGTTATCCTCAATGTCTTCAGCTTTTTGTAGAGTCTCTCTCCTCTATAATGTGTAAAACCTAGCAAACAAAATGTATGAGCTCAATGAGAACTCAAATGGAAGAGAAGGTGGTGCACGACAGTGATAATAATTAGAGTTGCAACAATGAAATAATTGAAAGTGAAGAATGAATGGAAAACCCTTCTATTTATAACAAAATATTAGGTTATCCTCAAATAATGAGGAATAATAAAATATTATTAACCCCATTCTAGAATTAACCATTGGGAATATTTTATTATATATGGTTAGAAGGAAAAGTATTTAAACTTTTATCTATAAATAATAAATGAATAAATGATTTATTTATCATCTCAAGAAATATGGTTAAGGAATAATAAACAAATGATGATTTATTGAAGTATTCCTAGGGGATTTACTCAAACTTGACAAGGAATAATAAATAATTAGTGATTAATTAATTACTCCTAGAAAAAAATAAGATAATTAATGATTTATCTATTTATTTCTCATAACTGGGTCAAATGTGACAAGGAATATTAATTAAACAATGGTTGAATTAATTATTCCTAGAAGATAATTAAATAAATAGTGATTTATTTAACTATCCTTCATGGGTTTAATTATAAATGGCTTAACAAATTTGGTTTATTAAGTAATCTCTCATAGTGAAAGCAATTTTACTATGGTAAAATTGGCCCTACATGGTATACTTCAATCCATCTAGTAAATTATGGTTAGATGATCATTTTTTTGTGACAACAAAAGGTGAATCCTCCTTCAATCTATCACTCAATTTTGTTTTGAAGATGGATCCCCTTTGGGATTAGAAACGTCGACAAGATATTCATAATATTGTGGATGATCCGAATCACAAATTTCAAAATGACAACCACAAAAGCTTAAAATCTAACACAATATTTGATCTATTATCTATAGGTCCTCAACTAAGGAAGGCAGGATGAAAAAACACCCACTTGAGTTCTCATTAGCATAAACTTATATAGTGATTACACATTCATTTTCACTAGGAATTTTAAATATGGGCACAAAGATCTTATGTGTTTTTACTAGCCATTGAACTCATAAGTCCCTATAGATCTATTGAAATTGACCCATGTAATACTATGAAGTCTCCATCGTTGCAATACATGCTTTTGACTACCTAAAAGAACAAAGCCACAATCAATATTTCACTCTTAAATTCACTACACGTGTTCTCACTCAACCAATTGTACATAGCCATATGACACACCTCTATTTTATCAAAAACAATAAAATAACAAAACCCACATGAATTTTTTGTGGCGAATGATAGCTAAATGTCCTTGAATTGGGTATCCAAATCACCTATATATCAACCCATTGAGCTACTTACACCCATATTGTAGTACTTTCTACCTCATAATACCCTTAATGGTAAAATCCTGAAAAACATGTCACATAAATGCTATTCTTGCAAGAATGTGCATCATAACCATATGAGCCAGCAGGGCTTGTAACTTCCCTTGTTATTTTTTTAATTCTTATAACACCAAAACTCCCACTGTATTGAAAAAACATTTAAAAGGCCAAAACCCACCTGACCCAAGAAAACTCCTTTGTGTCCTTCATTTCCATTTGTTCCTATTGGCTCTACCCCACTACCTTTTCCTATTCTCTAAGCATTTTGCCGAGTGTCCCAGCAATTTATTCCATCTTTAGGCCAACAGGCCTTCTTTTTCAGTCATTTCACCTCCAAATTTTGTCTACCCTTTTCACTCTAATTTGACACATGTCTCTTGGTGGTGGTGGGATGATAGAAAATATCGTGATTTTAAGCACTATAATCGGCTATATCTTGGCAATTTTTCCTTGCTCAGATAACATTCCACTATTCATGTTGACCTTTTCTCACTCCCCCAAGAGGAAAAGGGCATTCCATGCATGGATGTCAAGTATTGATAAAATAATACATCAATGTCAAATAAAATATCTGACAAAGGAAATTTCAGCACAAAAGGCCCCCACCTGCACCATCGATGAACCAACACCCTGATATCACACACCAAGGATCAACATCTTCAATACCAAGTAAAAAAAATAGATGAATATAACAAACAACACTTAAATCCAAATTTCATGGGACTCTTTATCTCTCTTTGTTGCCACCTCCGTGAAAAAGGTTCATGATGTGTGTGGGGGACAACCCTTCTATTCTCTTCATTTCCACTAATAAGCCACCCAAAGTTGCATCCTCCAACCTCTTAGCTTTTTCAGGCATTTGTTTCAGTGAAAAACATAATAGAGAATCGCCAAATTCAACTTTATAGGCCAGGGACACACAAAATGTGCTCACTTGTTTGCAGAAAACTCGGCAGGATTTAGCATCAAGAGTAACACTTATTCATTTCATGCAGTTCCCATGCATGCAGTGTTGTAATTG